>PVKH010007812.1:0-19920 GCA_004027955.1 Chaetophractus vellerosus | reverse complement strand
CTCTCCAGGCTTAGCTTCTGTTTCCTCCACAAGTTCAGCTGTAGACCATGAGGCTCTCTTTGCGTTGCGTCTCTCCACAAGGCCAGCTGTAGACTATCCGGCGATCGGCTCACTCCAACATCAGAACTACTCCTCAAATCTGCTTCTCCAAATCTCTGCAACTCAAATCTGCTGCCTAGCCTTTATACTTGAGACCACACCCACCGAGGGGTGGGGCTCAATATCCCACTGACGTGGTGGTAGTTAACACCCTAATCATAACCTATAATCATGCCCAGATTAACAGATCAGTTTACAAACATGATTCAATATATATATGTTTGGAATTCATAATTACATAAACCTGCCAAACCATTACAGCACTTTACATTTGTTATCCCACTGTTTTCTTGCTTTCGTGGTTTACAATGAGAAATCAGCATTTAATCTTATGGAGACTCCCTTGTACGTGTTATGTTGTTTATCTCTTGCAGCTTTTAGAAATCTCCCTTTATCTTTGGCATTCAACAGTTTGAATATAACATACTGTACTATATGTGTATTTGGGTTTAACCTATTTGGAGTTTGGTGAGGGTCTCAGGTATATATATTCCTGTATTTCATAAAATTTGGGGAGTTTCAGCCATTATTACTTTTTATTTCCCTTATTCAAAAACTGTAAGTTTACAGAATAATCATGCATAATATAAAGGATTCCTGTATACCACCCAATCATCAATACCTTGCAATAGTGTGAAGCATTTTTCACAATCAATGGTAGCACATTCTTATAATTATACTATTAATTAAAGTCCTCGGTGTAACTTAGGGTTCACTGTTTGTATGGTGTAGATTCATGATTTTTCAAAAAATTTTTATTCTGTTCCCATATGTACAACCTAAAATTTCCCCTTTTAATCATATTCAGACATATATTTCAGTGCTGTTAATTGCATTCACAATGTTGTGCTACCATCACCACCATGAATTAGCAAAACATTTTCATCATTCCAAATAGGGACCCTGTATATTTTAAGTCTTAGATTCCCATTCCCTATCCCCGTGCTATACCCCTATAACCTATATTCTAGATTCTGTTTCTAAAAATTTGCTTATTCTAATTGCTTCAAATAATTGAGGTCATAGAATATTTTTCCTTTTGTGTCTGGCTTATTTCACTCAAGATAATGTCTTCATGATTCATCCATGTTGTCACATGTATCAGGACTTCATTCCTTTTTATGGCAAAATAATATTCCATTGTATGTGTACACTACATTTATCCATTCATCAGCTCATGGATATTTCTTTTGCTTGATCTTTGGGCAGTTGTGAATAATGCTTCTATGAACATCTGTGTACAAATATCTGGACCAGTGCTTGCTTTCAATTCATTTGGGTATATACCTTATAGTGGAATTGCTGGGTCAAGTGTTAACCCTATACTTAGGTTTCTGAGAAACCTCCAAACTGTCTTCCACAGTGACTGCACCATTTACATTGCCACCAGCAATTAATGAGTGCCCCTATTTCTCCACATCCTCTCCAATGTTATTTTCCATTTTTAAACGAGGAGCCGTTCTAATAGGCGTGAAATGGTATCTCATTGTTGTTGTGATTTTCATTTCCCTGATGGCTAATGATGTTGGTCATCATTTTATGTGTTTCTGGCCATTTAGCTATCTTCTTTGGACAAATGTCTGTTCAAGTATTTTGCCTATTTTTTTAATATGGATGATTGTCTTTTTACTGTTAAGTTGAAGCATTTTTTATATATACTGAATATAAATCCCTTATCAGAAATATGGTCTCCAAATACTTTCTCCCATTGAATAAGTTTTCTTTTTACTTTCATAATAAAGTCCTCTGAGGAACAATTATCTAAATTTTCTTTCATTGCTTGTGCCTTGAGTGTAAACTCTAAGAAATCATTGCCTAACACAGGGTGTTGAATACGAAGATGCTTCCCTAAGTTTTCTTGTACGAGTTTGATAGTTCTAGCTCTTATATATTTAAGACTTTGATCCATTTTGACTTGATTTTTTATGTGGTGTGAGGTAGGGCTCCTTCTCATTTTTTTTCTTCACAAATGAGACCCAGTTTTCCCAGCACTATTTGTTGAAGACTATTCTTTCCCCATTAAGAGGTCTTTGCCAGCTTGTCAAAAGTCAATTGGCCTTATATGTTAGGGTTGATTTCTGAGCTCTCAATTCTATTCCATTGGTCAATATTTATGTCCTTGTGACAGTAGCATACAGTTTTGATGACTGTGGCTTTGTAGTAAGTGTGAGTCCTCCATATTCATTCTTCTTTTTCAGAATTGCTTTAGCTATCTGAGTCTCCTTATTCTTCGATACAAATTTGATGATTGGCTTTTCCAATTTTGCAAAGAAGGTTGTTGGAATATTGACAGGGATTTCTTTGAATCTATAAATTTCTTTGGGTATTATTGATATCTTAAAGGTATTTAGTCTTCCAATCCATGAACACAGAATATCCTTCCATTTATTTGTCTTATTTAATTTCTTTTAGCAATGTTTTTTTTTTCAGTTTTCTGTGTACCAGCCCTTTACATCCTTGGTTAGATTTATTCCTAGATATTTGTTTATTATTTGCTATTGTGCATAGAATTTTTTTCTTGACTCTTCATCTAATTTTTTATCGCTTCTATATGGAAACACCACTCATTTTGTGTGTTGATTTTGTACCCTCCTGCTTTGCTGAATTCATTTATTAGCCCTAGGTGCTTGGCTGTGGATTTTTTCAGGATTTTCTATACATAAGATTGTATAATCTTCTAATAGGGAATTTTTACTTTTTCCTTTCCAATTTGGATTTCTTTTTATTTGTTTTTTTTCCCGACTAATTGTTCTGACAAGAACTTACATTACACTGTTGAATAACAGTGGTGACAGTGGGCATCCTTGTCTTAGAGGGAAATCTTTCCAGTTTTCAACCATTAAGTATGATGTTAGCTGTGAACTTTTCATATATGCCCTTTATCATATTGAGGAAGTTGCCTTCTTTTCCTAGTGTTCTAAGTGTTTTTATCAATAAATGTTGCTGTATTTTTTTCAAATGCCTTTTCTGTGTTGTTTGAGAAATTGTTTCTTTTCCCTTCCTACTGTTAATAGGGTGTATTACTTTAATTGATTTTATGTTGAATCCAACCTTGCATAGCAGGTATACGATTATTTTAATATGCTGTTGGATTTGGTTTGCTAGTATTTTGTTAAGGATTTTTGCATCTATATTCATAAGAGATATTAGTCTGTATTTTCCTTTCTTCTAGTACCTTTATCCAGCTTTAGTATGAGGGTGGTGTTGAACGAATAGAATGTGTTGGGAGTTTCCTCCTCTCCAATTTCTTGGAAAAGTTTGATCAGAATTGAGGTTATGTCTTCTTGAAATGTTTGGCAAAATTCTCTTGTGAAGCTATATGCTTCAAGGCTTTTCTGAGTTGGGAAGTTTTTGATTACTGATTCAACCTCATTACCAATTGTTTTGTTGAAATCTTCTATTTGTTCTAGAGTTCATGTAGGCAGTTTGTGTGTTTCTAAGAAGTTGTCCATTTCATGTAAGTTATCTCATTTATTGTCCTAACCTGTTCATAGTATCCACTTATGGTTCTTTTTATTTCAGCTGTGTCAGTAATTACATTCCCTCTTTCCATTTCTGATTTTTGTTATTTGTATGCTCTCTCCTTTTTTAATCAGCCTAGATGTATTTTTGTTGCTTTTATTGATCTTTTCAAAGAACTAAATTTTGGTTTTGTTGATTCTCTCTATTATTTTTGTTTTCTATTTGATTTATCTCTGCTATAATCTTTGTTATTTCCTTTCTTCTGCTTGATTTTGGTTTAGGTTGTTCCTATTTTTCTAGGGCTTCCAGTTTTGTGGCTAGGTCTCTGTTTTGAAGTTTCTCTTCCTTTTTTAATGTAACCATTTAGTGATTTTTTTTAGGGAGTACTGGGGATTGAACCTGGGATCTCGTGCATGCAAAACAGTAGCTCAACCAATGAGATACATCCACTCTCCCACTTAGAGATCTATATTTCACTCTCTGCACTGCTTCACTGCATCCCATAAGTTTTGGGTTATTTTCATTTTCATTTACCTTCATTTCAATTTTGATTTCTTTCAATGCTTTGCTTGTTTAAGACTATGTTGTTTATTTTCCACTAATTTGTGAATTTTCCCATTCTCCCTCTGTTATTGTTTTCTAGCTTCCTTCTGTTGTGGTCAGAGAGTACACATTATATGATTTTATACTTTTGAGTTTATTGAGACTTGTTTGGTAACCCAGCATTGGTTTATCCTGGTAAATGATCCATGTGCCCTCAAGAAGGTCTGTCCTGTTTACATTGCATGCAGTGATCTATATATGTTTGTTAGGTCTGGTTGGTTTAGTGTATCATTCAAGTCCTGTACGTCCTTACTGATCTTCTAACTAAATGTTCTCTCCATTCTTGAGAGTGGTGTGCTAAACTCTCTTACTATTAATACACAACCATCAATTTTTCCCTTCAAATCTGCCAGTATTTTCTTCATGCTGTTAGGTGCACGCGCCCGCACACACACACACACACACACATATTTAATTGTGATATCAGCCTGTTGAATTGTCCTGTTTATCATTATGTAATGACCATATTTGCCCCCACAATATTTTTTTTTTTACTTAAAGTCTATTTTATCTGATATTCGTATAGCCATCCCAGCTCTCTTTTGGTAATACTTTCATGGTTTATTTTTTCCAACTTTAACTGTCAACCTACTTGTATCTTTGACTTTAAAGTGAATCATTTGCAGACAGCATATAGTTGGGTTAGGCTTTTTTATCCATTCTGTCAATCTTTGCCTTTTAACTGTAAAGTTTAATCCATTTATATTTAAAGTCACTACTTAAAATTCAGGTCCTTCTTCTGCCATTTTGCTATTTAGCATTTGTAGGTCTTATACATTTTTGCCCCTCACTTCTGTTAAAACCTACTTTGATATTTATTTGCTTCCTTGTATGGTACCATATTGGGTGCTTTCTCATTTCTATCTGGATATATTTTTTGTTATGGTTACCATAGAGTTAAAATGTAACATCCTAAATATATAACAATTATATTTGTTTTGATACCAACCTAACTTAAATAGCGTGCGCATATACTTTTCCTAACTCCCTGTACCTCATCATTTTTTGTACTTGTTACCACTTATATCTTTATACATTGGATGCCCAAAAACCTAGATTTATCATTTCTTTTTTGTGCA
Organism: Chaetophractus vellerosus; assembly: GCA_004027955.1. Lineage (NCBI taxonomy): Eukaryota > Metazoa > Chordata > Mammalia > Cingulata > Chlamyphoridae > Chaetophractus > Chaetophractus vellerosus. The sequence goes on along the minus strand of PVKH010007812.1, from coordinate 14,677 downwards.
CTTACAATTTAGCACCTATAAGAACTAAGAAGTGAAGTTACATATCAAACAATACAATACAATAATAATGGCATTTATAACTGCCCAAATGGTTATCTTACTGCAGGTCTTCATTTCTTTAGGCTGCTTTGAAACACTCTGTAGTGTCCTTTCATTTTAGTCTGAAGAACTCCTTTTAAGACCACTTGTAGGGCATGTCTAGTGGTAATGTACTTCCTCAGCTTTTGTTTATCTGAGCATATCTTCATCTTTCCCTCATTTATAAAAGACTATTGCTGGATATAAAATTTTTGTGGGCAGTTGTTTTCCTTCAGCACTTTTATTTCAACCCACAGCCTTTTTGCTTCCATGGTTTCAGATGTGAAATCAGCACTCAATCTTACTGAGATTCCCTTGTATGAAACAAGTTGCTTCTCTCTTGCAGCTTTCAGAGCTCTCTTCTTGTCTTTTTCATTCAATAGTATAATCAATATATGATGGGTTGTATTTTTATTCATGTTCATTCTGTTTGGTGGTCTCTCAGCTTCTTGGATGTGCATGTTCATGTCTTTTGCTAAGTTTGGTTAGTTCTCAGTCATTATTTCTTTGAATGTCCATTCTGCTTTTTCTCTTTTCTCCTTCTGGGACTCCCTCAGTGCATATATTGTTACTCATGATGGTGTCCTACAAGCTCCTCAGGCTTGTTCACTTTTCTTTATCCTTTTTTCTTTCTGTGCCTCAGTCTGAATGATTTCAATTATCTTATCTTCACTTTCTCTGATTCTTTCTTCTGTCAGCTCCAATCTGCTGCTGAATCCCTTTAGGGAATGATCAATTTCTGTTACTGTGGTGTTTAGGTCTGTTATATGCTTTCTGTATTTCCCCTCTCTCTGTTGATATTCACTTTGTGTTCTATCATTTTCATGATTTCCTGTAGCTCTTTGTCTATGTTTTCCTTCAGGTCTTTGAGCACATTTAGGCCCATATTTTTATTTTTATTTTTATTTTTTTATTTTTAACTTTTATTCTAGTAACATTTATGCAACGTAAAATTCCCCTTAACCACATTTATATATGTAATCCAGGACCATATTTTAAGTCATTGTCTGGTATGTCCCAGTTCTGTTCCTCCTCATTGATGGTATCCAATGCATTAATCTCCAACTTTGAGTAGGTCATCATTTGTTTCTTTATATGTTTTGTGATCTTTGTTGTAACATGGGCATTTTGATATATTAAAATGTAATTATTGGAATTTAGCCTCTGAGCCATCTCTACCTTAAAGCATATATCCAGCTGGTGTCATGATAGTGCTTTATTTGAATGCTAGGTGTTATAAAAAATAGAAGGCAAAAAGAAAAACACCTTTACCTGTCTTTGCAGATTGACCTGTGAGAGTTGTCCTTTGTTACTTATCCATACAGTGGTTTAGAGAACATCTCCCTGCAAAATTGTAGGGGCTGCCCTGAACCTTTCAGGGCATGACTATGTAGCCCTAGGAATTCCCTTATTTATATGGATATGAATGATCCTTTTCCCCTAGGAATCAGTTTCCTCATGGTCGTTGGCACTGCACCTTATGTTCTACAGTCAGCAGTTCCTTGCTCCAGGCAGGATGACTTGACTGCCCTGCTAGAGCATTCTGTGGGAGAGTACTATAACATGCATTCTATATGCTGGGCAAGGTCTGGGAGAGCGAGCCTGCAGCAAATGTCCTATTTCAGTTCCTCAGGCCACCAGCAGAGATCAGACCCAGGGTTTGCATGAGGGTTACCTGCTCCTTCCTAATGTGGACCCAGGAACCCTCACTGGGAACATGGGCCTCTTCCACCCAAAGCCAGTAAGTGGATGGCGTGGCACCAGCCATGGTGCCATGCGATCCTACTGATTTTAAGATGGCTTTTTCTTGAATCTGGTGCCCACCCTGTTACTGTTGTCCTTTAACTGTTTTCTAGAAAGTTGAAAAAATTGTTTCTGCCAGTTCTTGTTGGTTGTTCAAAGATTCTGTGGGGGGATGGAGTCCTGAATCACCTTACTCTGCCATCTTGATTGGAACATGGCCCAGTTTAGCTATCCCTTTATATCATTTAGTCACTAAATTTTCAAGAGTAGTTGATATTTTTTCCATATCAATACATACCTCTGATCAATAAACTGAATGCTGGGGTAACTCAGTAATATATCAGTGTGCCTAGAGTGCAAATTACTTTTACAGTCATTAGCTATTTTCATGCTTGCTACAGTGCTTTGAATTTTACAGTGTGGCATGCCTGGGTCCCATTTCCCCAGAACTTCTGTCTCTTAAACCTGTTCTTTCTTTATGATCCACACTGATAGCATTTGAGTTAGTAGGATCCTGTGTTCAGGCAAATGTTCTTCCTTTTCTATGTTTCCTCACAAAGCACCAGGGTTATAAACATTAGGGTGATTTATTTGGCTTTTTCAGTTCTATATTATTTGTTGTTTATAACCCTTGATTGTATAAGGCTGAGCAATATGCCTTTGCACTTAGCTGTGCCTTGGAAATAGTAGTGTTAAGGCTCTGTGTGTTTGAAGAGGGCCTTAGGAGAAGAGCTCCAAAGATTTCTGAGCAGGCACTATGGTTTTATTAAGTATATTTTAGGGGCTATTTAACATTAAGCTACAACTCTGAAGATTATGAATAAGATTACTTGTTTTGAAAAAAAAGTACATAATTCTATAACACTGGCTGAGTTAATGCACTAGAAACTGATTAAGAAGAAATCCTTGTTGCACCAAAATATTATTTCAAGAAGTCGATTCATGTAATAGCTACTGTTTTTACATGCTTCCCCTCCTCATTCACTGATAAAGACATTCTTTTGGTTGGCCTACAAGCAAAATTCTCATTTATGTTTGGCATGTGTTGATAATTGATTAACTTATGAGAGTGGAAGCAAGGCAGGCAAATTGAGTAAGATTAAATGATTATCTCCCAACGCCCAGATTCTATGATTTTGGAAAATTCACTTTTGAGGTTTATTTTACTTGTAATTTATCAAGTCCTTTGTCTGGTCTTTTTACTTGATTATATTTATTCACTATGGTCTCTATAAAGAAATGTCACAAAGCATAATTCAATGCATTCATCAGTGTAATTGAACATATAAACAAGTCACAGAGGATAGAGGGCTAATGTTAATGGGTGGGAATGGGTCTCAAGGGAGACCTGGCACAACAGTAAGACATAAACAGGGATTTGAAAGGCTCTGTGGGAAGAAGGATCTAAACTAGGCGATGAGAACAACACCTGTAAATCACATACCTTTGGAACCTTTGGAAAATGTAAATCCTCAAAACAGCCTGCTCAAGTAGCAAACCTGACTATTTGAAAATAGCAATGACCACCTTTTCCAGTGCTCTTTCATCAGTTGCCCACAATCTTGCCCCTCTCCTGTTCTACCCTTGCCTGGTCTCTTCATTTGTGGTCCTGGATGACAGCTTTCTATTCACTGCTGCTCCCAAGCCCTCTCACCCTCTGTCTTACAATTAGTTTTGCACAATGGAAGCACCGGTAGCAGAGTAGTGTGAAAGGAGAGAAAGTTTTGGAAGAAGGAGGAAAGAAGTTGTTCCCCACTCCTTCTTTCTTTTCTTGCATTTCATAGTCACCATCTTCAACCCCATGTCAGGCACTAAGCTGCTTCCTTTCAAGGATACAGCTCTTGCCAACTCTGGGAACAACACCTCCTCCTCTTGCCCCTTCAGGCCAGTGAGGTTGCTAGTCTCTGGGGACTTCTCTCCATTCATGGTTCTCTCAGCCTTGCCCACAGCACTGTAAATAGTCAAGTCATTAGACTTTCTTTAGCCTGTCCTTTGAATGTGTTACCTGCTTCCTGCAAGGACCCCAAATGAGATAACTTTTCTAATCTTACCACTGCAATAGATTTTCATCATATGAAACTAATTTTTTGCTTGAATGAGTCATTGAAACCTTCTGATGACCCAACAAAGTAGCTTATGAATTATGTTGATTTTCAAAGTAGCTTCACTAAGGATGTAATAGGATAAATCAGTGTTCCATCCACCCGTAGGGTCAAGAAACTCTATAAACTTACAAAGACCTTCAATACAAAGATACACAAAAGTCTATTGAGTATAGATGTTCCACACGAACTAGCATTAATCACTGAAATTGTAAATATGAAAAGGCTGAAGAAATGCCATTTTTGGGAAAACAATAAACACCCATTCATCAAGGCATAAGAATAATGCCATTATTTAATAACCATATATTTTTCATTTCTGTTTCTATTATTTTAATTCTCTCATGGACTCTTGTCTGGATTATAGCCAGGAGTGACTCTCAGGTGCTGATGCTTGCAGCCCATTTTCTGCCTTTCAGCTAGAACTATCTTTCTAAAATGAAAATGAAGACTTATGCTCCCCTGACTTTTAAGACATCAGAAGCTCATCAACCTCCCTTACAAGACACCCCACAATCTACCACTGCTTCTCAAGTATTTTCACATGCAATTCTCCTTCAAAAACCATATGCTCAAACAGCATTGGACATATCAGTCCATGAACATATCATCTTAATTCTTCTTCATGTCTGAATTTTCCACCCTTTACCAGACAGGGTGAATTTTACTCATTTTTTAATGTCACACCTGAAATAGTCCTCTGTGAAGATATCACTAACATTTTCATTCTTATTTCCATACACTTTCTCTGTGTTCTAATTATAATTTTGCTCATCTCTCTATAATATCATATGTCAAGTATATGTAATAATTCCTCCATGTTTTATACTTTCTGATGGTGTAAGTTCCTTGAGAAATGAAACTAATCTTTTTTATCTTTGACTATCCAGTGTCATGAGCAAGTCTAGTCCAAGACAGGTGCAATAAACCTGTTGAGTGCAAAGCTGTAAGAAGTACAAAGGAGCTGTGATTGAGCTCAGGTTGGTCAGAAGAATCGTCATTGCATTGACCCCTACATGCACTATGTGGCAGTTTGAGATTATTTATGAATTCCAAAAAGAGAGATTATATTTGTAAACTGGTCTGTTCCTCTGGGAGTGATACCCTTTGATTGTATGATTCAGCTAAGATGTCTTTGATTAAATTTTGTTAAAATTAGTGGTTTGATTCAATCACATCAGCAGGATGTAACTCAGGTTAAGTCCCTGCCCCCTTTGTGGGCTATATAAACTGACACTTACTCAAGAAGACACAAGGAACATACATAGAAAGGAGAAGGCTCAATCAGCTAAAGTCACAGGAAGAGAGACAAGACGAGCCCTGTGACAGCCTACAAGTGAGATCAGAAGAAGCTGGGCCCACGGAGCCTTAAGAGGACAACAGAAGGAGAGACCATACAGAGATTGCCCGCCATCTTGCTTCAACATGTGGCAAAAGACTTTGGTAAGAAAACAAACTTGAGTTGGAATCTTTAGGGCCTGGTAACTGTAAGCTTTTACCCCAAATAAATACCCTTTATAAAAGCAACAATTTTCTGGAACTTTGCATCAGCACCTCTTTGGCTGACTAAAATACACCATAATCAAATTCAACAAACATGTACTTGACCCCTACTAGCTATAGAGTCTACTTAAGCAATTGCATTGAAAAATGCTCTTAGAACCTTGGCTATCTGATGGTAAATAATAGTTGAATGAACTTTAAACAAGGAACCAAGCCAACAATGTATATTTTGGATGTATTTGTAATAAAAAAGTTCAATTTCATTTTTCTTTCTATAAAAAAGCTTTTATGTTTCTTCAAGCCAGGATAATTATCTCATATATTCAATAATAAAATGAAGCAATAGGGAGATTAATTTAGATTGGTTTTCTTATGATTTTAAACAAAAAGGCAACATAGCCTTTTCAATTTATTCAACTGTAACAGTATCCAATAGTTCTGTTGAAAATCAATTATATAATGGCTTAATTGAAATTAAATTAAACAAGTAAATGTTTAAGTTCTGTCACACTAAATGAGATTTTAAATCACTCTAGGAGCAGATATTTCAATTATAATACTATAACTTTAAACGTGGTGATATTTGATTTTCAGAACAATCAATATGTGCTTGACAAACATATGGGAATCATCTTCAATTGATCTTGCTCAGAATCACATCAGACTCCAGATACTCAAGATCAAGGAAGAAGAAACTGATAAGCAAGTTTGAGTTTGTTAAGTATATTTTTAAAATGCCTCCAATGGTAACAAGAACAGGTTACCTGTAACCTAGTAAGCAGAAGGGGGATAATGAAAGCAAGAATAAACATTTAACCATTTCACAAGTTACTAAGGCATATGTGGAGGAAAGCTGCTCTGTATCACACATCTTTATCTTTCATGAGCCTCATAGATGTGTACTTTGGACAATATAGTTTTAAAGAATTTATTCTTTATAGCTATTCCACAAAGGATATGAGGAACATTATCAAGGAAAATATGCATAAATCAGGACAATTAAAATTTAAAGACAAATAAAAAAACCAATTAGGAAGAAGATAAAGGCAAATGGAATGGTTTCCTGGAATGATTTAGTTGCATCCTCCAAGCACTCCCTATTACCCTCAGGCTCAGCAACACAGGAAGGAATCAAGTGTTAGGTTCTAGGGCTCTAATTTTCTGTTCGTCCCTATAGAATATTTCTTGGTTAAGAACTACAGAGTCTCTCTGCACTGAATGCTGGAATACTCCTTCAAGATGCTCTTCACTATGAGGTGCATTGCTCTTTGTATGACTCTTGACTTGGAGAAGATAGAAAGACATTTTCCAACCATATCTCCATACAAGCCAAGGTGATCTCATTTGAATATAATATGGTGGAGATATTTTCATCACAGCTTTCTCTCATTTATTCTATATATGCTACTTTCTGAGGATCAAAAATAAAACAGGTATAATTCATGCAGTAGACCACATAGCTGTTGAAATTAAAGATTGGCTCCTGAATATAATCTGAATAGCATCTCTTGCTTTACATGTGTGTTGTTGATGGAGGAACCTCTCCAACCTCTGCTATGAGTGCTATGTCCTTAAAAAATATTAGTCTACTCATTCTTGGTTGGGATGTACTACAACTACAGATAAAACTTGGGCTGGGAGTAGTCATTCACAGAGGGCTAATGACTAGAAAGACACCCTTTATCTGAATATCATTCCCTCTAACCAAGTGATATCTATGGTCCTCCTTAAATATTCATTAAGTGTCAACTTTGCCCTGGCATTGATTCAAATCCTGTACTTGGCACTTGCTGTGTTTGTGACCTTAAGCAAACAAATTAATTTCTGAGTCTCTCTTTCTGCACTTGCAAAATGTGGAGGCTTCCACCTGGTTAATTGTTTGTCATGAGAAATTGAAGTTTTGTTAACAACAAACACCAGTGATGATATCTGGTGTCAGGTAGTTGGTTCCTTTTCCCTTTCCTTTTGCCTGGGGTTTCAGTTTTATGCTATGAGGTGTCTTTAGACATGGGCTGACTTACTGATGCCTCTGTCAACCCCTGAAGATTCACCTGCCTCTAATTTTCAAGTGTTATCACTTTAGAATCTTTCTTGCTTTCATTGTTCCTTTTGAACTTCTATTTTCATTTTTATTCCCCCTTTCTGATCAGTTTTAAATAAGATAGGTTTCAATTAACAATATTTTATTATACTAGGTGGTGTCATATTTTCATGGCTTCCTTTCTGGAGAAATGGCCTACGAACGAGTACCCTGTATCTCAACCTGTCTTCGGACCTGATAAGGGTCTCCAGTCTAAGTCAGATAAGCTCAGTGTGTGGAGCTGATCTTACTTTCCTCCAGGTGACTACATTTCTTCTAAAGCCACTTTCTTACTTAGAAAGTTAGGGGTTCACATATTATTTATAGTAAAATCATGGTGGATGATAGCAGATGGTATCGTCTCTAAGCTCCCAATTTGCCAGTCTTCTTTAATTCAACTTATTAACCCATTTTATTAATTTCTGGACAAAGTATTGACCAGTTATAGAGTTTCATATGTCCTCGAGGATACCACATGTAATATAAGCCTATTGGCAAGTAGATGGATTATGGTCAACAAATGTTAAAATCCCCCAATTAGTTCCTAAATTATAGTTTTAGACATTAGTATTGGACTATTTCTATATATGTTTGTGTTACCTTCATCTACTTTCTTCTTCTTATGCCAATACTCTACAGTCTTGATTACTAAAGATTTATGACAATTCTTGAAATCAAGAGGTATAATTTCTCCAACTTTGTTCTTTCTCCAGACACTTTTTATATACTATGTGTTTCCATTTTCTGGTAAACTTTAGATTCAGTTGATCAAATTAAAAAAACAACAACCAAAATATTCCTATGTGATTTTCCTTGGAATTAAGTTAAATCTATATAAAAATTAAGGGAGAATTAAAATGTTAAAGTTAGTAAGTCTTCCAACCCATAAGTTTTCTCTCTCCATTTATGTCTCTCTGGAAAAAAATTGCTGCTTTCAATATAGAGGTCTTTCATGACTTTTCTTAATTTATTACTCCATACTTGATCTTTACTGATGTTATTGAAAATGTTAGTTTTTGATGTTTAAAAGCTGTATTGTGAAATAATTACAAATAACAAACTACATAAATTTACAGTGTATAATTTGATAAATTGTTTACATATTAATTACGAAAAAAAACATCATCATAATCAAGGTACTTGACATAGCCATCAACCAAAAAGCTTACTCATTTCTCTTTGGAATCCCTCTTTCTGGTCCTTCCTCTTCCAGGCTAATAATGATATTGTTTTTCTCACTGTAGATTTCTTTATAGCATTTTATATAAATTCATTAATACCATATTGTGTGTGTGTTGGGAATAGATTGGAATCTTCCTCTAAACAGAATTACATTAAAAGTCATGAATGTGGTTGTGTATATTGATAGTTCATTTCTTTGTGTTGCTGAGTATTATTCCATTGTGTGGATTTGCCACTTTTTTGTTATCCATTCATCTGTTGATGGAGAAGGGGGTTGCTTCCAATTCTGGGCTATTATAAATTAGGCTGCAATGAAACTTTACATATGAATATTTGTATGGACATATGAGTTCTTTTCCTTGGGTAAATATCTCTGAGCAGAATAGCTCAGTCATATGGTATGTGTATGCATAACTTTTAAAGAATTTTCTGCTTGTTTTCCAACATGGTTGCATGACTTTACAATTCTACCAAGACTGTATGGGTATTCAAGTGCATCAATCTTCCTGCCAATATTCAGTACCTTTGCTCTTTTTACTTTTAGCAGTGTTAATTTTTGTGCAGTGGTATCTCATCATGGCTTTAATTTGTATTTCCCCAGTGAATAATGTTGGATCACACTTTCCTGTGATTATTTGCCATCCATATATTTTCTTTATTTTCTTTTCCTTTTCCTGTTCATTTTTTCCCTTTTTTATTGGGTTGTTTATTATTGACGTTTGAAAAAATTTGTAGAATTTAGATACATGATTTTTATCAAATATATATTTGAAAAGATTTTTTCCCAGCCTATTGCTTTTGTTTTTGTTCCCTTAACAAGTTTTTAATTTTGGTGAAATTCAGTTTATCCTTTTTTATTTTTTATGGACTACAGTTCTCGAGTTTACTCTTGTTACTAGTCAATTGTTGAATATGTGGCTTGAAATTCTTCTATCTCAATTGCCCTTTTGGGAATTTGGTTGCGATTATGTTGAATCTATAGATCAAGCTGGGAAAAATGATATCTAAACAATATTGAGTCTCACAACCCTTGAAAGCTGGCCAGTTTATCTATTTATTTAGGTCTTCTTAATCTCTGAGGAATGGTTTATAATTTTCAGTGTATAATTTGTACATACTTTGAAATATTAACCTTAGTACTTAATGATATTGATACTGTTTTAAATGTTTGTTTATAATATATAGAAATGCTTCTTACAAATTCATATTTTATATGCTGCAAACTTGCCAAGCTCACTTAATTATTGTATTGGTTTTTTTTGTGTGTGTGTGGATGCCATCATATTTTTACACAAAAGGTTTTGTAGTCTGTGAATGGAGACACTTTTACTCTTACCTTCTCATCAAAATGCCTGCTATTTATTTTCTCATCTTATTGCACTGACTAAGAACTCCAATATAATTTTGAATAGAAACGTGGGAGTAGATATTCATTCTTTTAACATTAAGTACTTTAGTTCTAAGTTTTTCGCAGAGGTCTTTTATCAAGTTGAAGATGCTGCTTCCACTAGAGATTGAGCCAGGTCCCCACAAAAGGCGTGTTTAGGTCCCAAATCCTGATACTTGGAGGATATTATCAGTTAACAGTTAATGTGTGCCAAACCTGAACAAAGTTGGGCTTTAATGCAATATAGAAAGGAAATTGGACAGAGAGAGAGAAGCCAGGGGGAGCAGTCAGAAGCTGGATGTCAGTGGCACCCAGCAGACAAAGTAGAAGATGTCAGCATGTGCATTGTCATGTGACAGAAGAGCCAAGGAATTCCAAAGATTCCCCACCAGCCAGATGATACCAACCCTGGGAAGAAGCAAACTTTCTAGTCTCTGAAACCATGAGCAATAATTCCTGTTGTTAAACCTACCCCTTGTATGGTGCTTGTTTTAGTAGCTGGAAACTAAAACACCTTCTATTCCTAACTTGATGTTACTTTTATCTGGAAAGGAAGTTGAGTAACATTTTGCCCATTTTATGTATAATTTATAGCAGAAGGGGAAATCCAATATCAATTACCCCATCATAGCCCAGAATTATTGTATCTGGCTCACTTTATTTTTCTTAGAGAAGTGGTGGGTTTAAAGAAAGAAAACATGGAATTTTCTTGTCACCCTTTTGCAGGGACTGTGTTAATCTTCTCTGTATCATTCCAATTTTAGTGTTTGTGCTGCCTAGGCCAGCACTCTGATTTACTCTTTCAAATATGATATAAAATGTTAGAGTAAGTTTCCCTCAGCTTGATCGGAGAACAATTTAAGTGTTATCACAGATCCTCACTTAAAAGTCCCACATCTACTAATGATCAACTGGAAACTCAGAAGAAAGCCTTAATATTCTGCAGTACTTCTTCCTCAGAAAACCTTCTTTCCTACCCCACTTGAACATCATTGGAATTGATATGGTCATTGTCCTTTTCCTATTCAAGCATCTCAGTGTAAATGTTATACTATTATCTAACCTCAAGGTTCTAATTAGATTTTCTCTCAGGAAGCGTTAGGAATTTCCAACGACCCAAATATAAACTGCTTTAGGTCTTGTGTATGTGTTATATCATATTTTAATTTTTTTCTGTTGAACTCACGTAAGATCTAACTGAAGAGGACTTGATGAATTACTTTCAAAAGTTGCCTAAAATTGCACAATAATGTTTCCTTTAGGATATAAAATAGTTGAATTATAATATAAAGTAAATGTAATATTATTACATGCAAATTGTCTAAGGGAAGTTATCAATCCTCTTCCCAGAGCAATTATTTTAGGATTAAATGAGCTGATAGAGACTGTGATGTGAACATTTGTATTCTAAGATACAAAGAAGAATTTATACAGGCAGAATGTAGATGTCTGGGGTTGAGTTAACAAAGAGTGGAAGAGCTGACTCTGTAACGCAGGAGGACATTTGGGGTAAGACATTATATACATCTGATAGGGTTTGGCAGAATTGCAACAAGGACCACACAGACTATGTACTAGAATTGAGAAGTGAGTGTTGGCTTCATCTTTGATCCAAGGCAAGACCCAGCAGAAACCAAGGTTCAGCACTGACTGTAAGTCCTGATGGTCTTTAGTGTGATTGGACACACACAGTTGTGCATTTGTGGTTCCTGGAGCAGAGAATAACTTTTTCTTCATGGTATTTTTATTTCTTCTGATTATTGAATCAGTACATAATCATTAGAGGAATATTTTTTTTAATTTCCTTGAATATATTCAACTAGAAAGGCAAGGCATTTTCCTACACAAAACATTATCACTTTCCCAGTACTCCAAAGAAATTCAATAAATAATTTTATGGCGAAAATGCCCAGATCAACACAGTAGGTAAAACCTTGATCCCCGACACCTGGGGAACACAAGTCACAGCTCCCCTACTGGAACACTGGCCCAGCCAAGAAGAATTTTTAAAGCACAAAATAACAAAAAAATGATACCAATAATCACCACATTCAGAGCACTCAGATGTCTTATTCCTGATCATTGTGCTCAGGCTATAAAAGTCATTGACATTAAAGGGATATAAGAGAACTCTGCACTATTTTTGTAGCTTCTTTAAACTTAAACTTCATTCAAAATAAGTACTTTAAAAATTCATCGTAGTTTTTTATGCATTATTAAAAATGTAGGGCAGATGGCGTATACAATTTCTTGTATTTCAAAAACCACTATATCATTGGCATTTACTAAATCAACAAACTCTTCTTAATCATCCTGCTTAATGGTCACGAGATATCCCAATAAAAATATGCTATCATAATAAACTGTGCCCCTACTGTTGGATTATTGGCCCATTTCAATTTGTTTTGATGGGAGAAAAGAACTCTGTCTAGTCTTGGGCTCAATGTGTGAAATGAGCTAATAGGGAACAAAATTGAGAAGTGTGGTTGTCTGAAAAATACTGAGCAATCATTAAATGGTTAGTGAGAAACTGAGCTCTTTTAACTTGGTTCAGTCATGAACCACTGGCTCCTGTGATTCCTCAGTGAAGAGCGAGAATTTATTAAGGTGTCACACTAGAGTGGAATAGATAAGAGAGAATGCCGGCGCTTTGTCAAGGCAGAATGTTCATTTTCTTCCCCAACACTTTAATCCAGGACTGGCCACAGAAGGAGCTGCAGGAATCTGGATAAATGAGCCATTTTCTGGCAGTCCTCCATTTTGTCATGGGCTAGAAGCCTGCAATCACCTCTTTGCAGCCTCCCTATCGATTGGTTTGCTGTCTGCAACCCTGGCTCATGCAATTATCCACACTGCTTGTTAAACGGAACCAAATGATTAGGTTTATTATAAGCAAGTAGAAATTTAAATACTAGTCCAATCAACCTAAATATTCAAAGGAGGTAGGATATGTCCTCCAATTGTGGTGTCCCTGGAGCCCAGCACAGTGCTGGGAACATCATAAATATGTGAGATGTGGGGTACATCGAAGTCATCCGATGTCAGCAAATGAAGGAAACCTCTCAGCATCATAAATGCATTGCCCTGATCATTTTGGGAATTAAACATCAAGATGTTTAAAGGAAAAAAAAAAAAACCTAGAGGAATTTATGTAGGGATAAATTGGGACCAGACTGGTATAATTTAACAAATACATTATATTACAAAATGCCCACTTAACGTTGAGTAGATTTAAATAAGAATTATTAAATTTTCAGATTGTGTGAATAAGCCCAAAGCATGAGATTTTTGTTGTTGTAGATTATTAATCTTAATGGCAGAGGGGAACTGATATTACAACAGAATTTGCAGCAGTAACTGAAGGAGCCTTGAACTTCCTGGAGTGGGAATGTAGACTAATGTAACCATTCAGGAGAGCAAGCTGGAAGAACTTAGTTAAATTAAGTGCAGCATACACAATTCCACCCCTGAGGTTGTATAAACAAAATAAATTTTCAAACAGGTTTACAAGAATATTCATTAGAAACTTATTTGCAGTGGGAGGGAGTTAAAGGCCACCTGGGTGAACAGGCAAAGTGTAGGTGAAGTATGACTGGTACACAGCACAGAGCACCATGTGCTGTGAGCGGGGCTCTCTGAAAGTGGAGCTGGAGATGGTGATGCATATGGAATGATTTATTGAGTGAGAGCTCACAAGAAACGCCTGTCAAAAAGTGAGGGAAGCAGACAGGGTAGAGGATGGAGTTAGGCAAGTACGCGTTTCAGGAGAGGTCGCGCCTTAGCCTTATCCCACAGAGAGTTCTGGGGTATAAGTTTAGCCACAGACTTTGTCTTCTCCAAGGCAAAGGGCCAGACTTGTTACACCTCTGCGTTGCTCAGTCATTGGCTGTCCATGGTGCTAAGAAGATGTCGTTCTTATATCTCCATCACAACATGGTTGCCACAAGCCAACCTCGCTGCTCTGGAGAAGCATGCTGCTGTGAGAATTTAGCAACCAGGATTTCTAGGAGCTGTGAGATACGTTCTTGGCCCAGTTGAGGGGCTCTGACAAGGGCACAAAGCAGTGTCTGCTGCTCAACAGCTACAGGAAATGTATTAAATATTCACATTGAACCAGGGATGGATCTTAAAAAAATCTCATACTGAGTGAAAAAAGTAAGATACAGAAGCATCGGCATGCATTTGTACATTTACATCAAATAAAAATGCACATATACCAAGTGATATGTATTTTGTAAAAAACACTTAAACCTAAACAGTATACACAGGTGATACTGAAAATATTTAACAGCTGTCTCAGAAAAGGCACTGACTAATCAGAAACAATTTTTTTAAAAAACCTGTGATTACCATGGTCATGATGGTGTCCATTAGGATGGTTTCTTAGAGCAAGGGAAGGGGAATGGGAGTAGGAGAAGTGGCAGGAGGGATTAAACACACATAAACACACAGAAATATAACAAGAGAGAAGGTTTTTCATGGATCAATGATGACAACATTTGACAAAATGGGGAACACAAAGACTTGATCTTGCACTTGAGGTGTGTATCAGTCAACAGAACCTAAAAGATCACACACACACACACACACACACACACACAC
>PVKH010007811.1:6288-20030 GCA_004027955.1 Chaetophractus vellerosus | reverse complement strand
TCCTTTGGTGAAAATGGGAGAATGTATGCATGCGAGTGTATATGTGTGGGTTGGGGAAGAAGATCAGTGTCATTGTTTTAAGGCATAAGACAGTAACTCAGCAGAGTTTCTGTGCTGCGTGTGTGCGCGCCTGTGTGCACACAGTTGATACGTATTTCTGCATACAATGCAGGGCCAATGTCTCCCTATAGGTTCTGGAGTAGGGGCCAGGAGGGTGGGAGAAGAACGCAGGCACCCAGGAAGAGGAACAAGCCAATGGAGTGCCTTACCTGGCTGCTACCCTGCGTCTTGGCCACAAGGATACTCTTGAAGAGGAGACGTGGTGAGTGTCTTCAGTACAACAGTGGGAGAGCCAAAAGAAAAGTTTATAAGCATTTTCCTCGAATGGTAAATTAGAAGAGGTATGGAATTTGGAGTCGCCAGATCTGGGTGAATTTCTAACTCTGTGCATTTTAAATTGTCTAACGTTAGCTATTCTTTCTGTCTCTGCTTTTTTATTTGTAAATTAGGAAAGCCTATATTATATATGCTGTAGGGTGGTGGTGAGATACAAATAAGGTATTTAAAGTGGCAGCACACTTTGCAAATGATAAGTCCCTATACAAATGCCACTGTAGTTATTATAAACTGCTCTAGTAAAGAAACTGATCTAAACAAAAAGAAGTAGCCTGGAAAAAGTTTAAAAGGTGACTATGTGTTTGGGAAATAAAAATAAAAACTAGTTTTGAGAGTTATTATGTCACCAGGTTTTGGTCAAATCATTGGGAAATAGCACCCTCTCTAACGATCTGATTGATCTCAAAATAACTCATGGTAAATTTCTCTTAACTCTTGTGTTAATAGTGTCAACACAGCTTCATTCCCAAAAAGGACAGGGGAATTTTTAAAGGATGTAATCAGTGTTTAATTAGGGATTGAACGCTTCAATCAACATTATCCTTTTTCCTGTCTTAATTTCAGATTTCAACAAACATGTATTTTTAAACTTTATTTTTATCTTAATAGTTTTCCTTTGGAATTTACTAAATAAATCTAATGTCGAATTAGAAGCCCCTGGACCACATTGCATGTTTGAATAGTTTTTCAGTTTTATGTATTTAAAAACACATTCTCTTTCCTTCTTATGTCCAATAAAGAGATGATGGGAAACAATAAGTCAATTAAAAGCACTGATGCAGAAAATCAGAGATTATATGTTTGAAACCAAATCCACATATGAATTCAATTTGGAATCAAATTCAATTCCTAAATCTCTTTGAAAATGGATAAACTGTTAGGATGCAATCTGGGATGACATTGAGAGAGCTGTAGGCTTTATTATATTTACTAGTACACTTTTAAAAAATGCATATATATCTGCTTATTGATGCAGATGAACTTGAGAGTTCTTTGTCAGGGTAAAATTCTTAGGGAGAGGTTTGATTTTCTCATGAACTTGACAGCTGGTTCAATGGAGAAGACCTTCAGATAATGTTATATTTTTGAAGATTTTCCCCAAAGAATTATTTTATAAAACAGACATAAATATATTTTAGCTTAGGTTAGTAAGCTACTCCTTGTATGCATGTGAGATCTTTATGAAATCCCCCAATTTTTTAGGTTAGAGTAAAAATAAAAAATGCCAGTTAGTGACTTAAAATACCATCAATATATAGTTCTTGTTTACAATAAATTTTTAAATTTTAATTTAACTTTATTTAAAATTAAAATATATTTTATTAGCCTCAGACCTGGATTTTCCATAATTATCATCTATTACTTTTAATATTTACCCTAAGGGTAGCACATCCCAAAGTGTGTTCTTGGCAACACTAGTACTGCCATGAACCATGTGTTATTTATCAGGTACATTTGATAAAAGCTGTGTATCATAAGGAATAATTCATAGTTACTTTTAGGTGTGATAAGGTGTAGCAGTTTGGTATTATTTATGAGTTCCAAAAATAGATATTGGATTATGTTTGTAAACTGGTCTGTTCCTCTGGGTATATTACACTGTATTGGATTCAGAGGTTTCACTCTTACTTGGCAGGTGGGAACTCACAGAGAAAATGACATGGCAGAGAAGGAGTTTGGAGTTTTAATGTTGGAGCCCTGGGAAGTAAATACACAGAGAAGCAAATATATGAGGAAAGAGAGAAGGCTCCATTAGACACAGCAGAGGCCCGGGGAAGAGATGAGCCATTCACCTGATAGTTTACAGCTGGCCTTGTGGGGAGCGTAGAGCAGCTGATCCCGGAGAGAAAAGAGCCCTGGGAGAGAGACAAGATTTATCCCAGCCTACAGAAGAAGGTGGGACCACAGGGCCTTAAGAGGAAGAGGAAGCCTGAACCCTTGCAGACATCAGCAGCCATCTTGTTCCAACACATGGCAAGAGACTTTGTTGAGGGAAATAACTCTTTATGGCCTGGAAACTGTAAGCTTGTACCCCAAATAAATACCCTTTATAAATAAAAGCCACCAGATTTCTGGTACTTTTGCATCAGTACTCTTTTGGCTGACTAATACATAAGGGTATTGTGATTTTGCTGAAAGAAGATTTATCTTTTAGAGATTCATACTTAATTATTTATGAATGAAATGTTATATCTGGTATGTACTTCAACGTAATGTGGAAGTGGTGAAAAAGAATGGGGATAGGACAGGGCTGTCTATGGGTTGATGGTACTGGGTTTTGGTGATGAATACATGTGGGTTCATTACAGTCTGGCTTACATTGTGTGTATTGGAAATTTTCCACAATAAAAAGTAAAAACAAAAACAAAGATGTCTATTGCATTCTTCTTAGAGATTTTATAGTGCTCAAAAATCAGTGAGGAGTGAGGAGATCTGGGTTAAAGGGTCCATTTGTTTAGATGGGTTCTACTCATACTTATCTGGCAACTGGGCTATTCTTTTCAAGGAATACCTATTAACATATCTTCTTGACACTTTGAGAATTACCATAAAATAGTAGAACTAATATTTCTATGTATCAATGTCCATGATATTACTAGGCTTCTAGCACATTAAAAAGTTCACCTTCATGTTGGAAAACAAGAAGATAAAGACTTGAAAATTAAAAAAAAATCCTTTTATCATTTGAAAATCCTGAGCGATTCGCAGTATCTATAAGTAAAATATGATTTACTATAAATTTATTTTAATTTCATCCAGATTTATTTTCTTTATAAAATTAAACTCAGAAATATTGTTAAAGGTAATGCAATTTCAGAGAGAAAGAATGAATGATAATATATATTTTGAAAGATAAGAAGCAATTCTTTTTGGTTGAATGCTAGCCATAGATTTAGTTCCAAATGCTTAATAGCTAAATAGAAAACTGTGTTTCAAATAAACAAAAGAAACTTACATGGCATCATTATCAGCCTCAGTAATTTAATTTTTGTGTGTTTTTATCCCAATTTTGTATAAAATATAATAACTTGCTAAAATTCCATTTACATTCCAATAAATTATTTCTCAGGCTAGGTAAATTGTATTAGCTAGAGACATTCCTTAAAATTAAATTCTGTGTTTGCTAAATGAGATTTACATTTTTATATAAAAATTTTATAATTTTGCACGTCTCAGTAGCTATTTTTAGTTTCTAAATAAATTAAAAGAACTTATTATGTTTTAAAATACATTATACATACCTTTTAAACTTTGCATCTAAATAAGGACAGCTTATAGTACTATTTATAGCTGTCCTTTCTTGCTTTTCAGAGACTAGTAAACTTTTTATTGTTGACTTTTATGAAAATTCAAACAAGAACATTTGCATTTATTACAATATACTGCGAAAAATTGCATTAATTTCCATTGGTGCCCATTAATTTGATAAATGTTTTGTCATTTGTACCATTTGCACTGTCAAAACAAGTTAATTATATCTTACTGACATTTTTGACAATTGCTTTAACTCTGGCAAAAAATGTGTGCCTTGTTTTTGCTTATTGAAAGCTTTTGCTAAGCAAAGGAAGACAGACATATATCAGACTTCTTGCAAAGTTCAATTTAGGATCAATTGTAAAACAATGATTCCCCAGGATTCTTTTATAGAAGTGCTCACATTTTGTAGTAGAAATTTATTACCTGCATAATCTGTCCTTGCGTAATGCCCATCTTCAGATTTAGTAGTTGTAGTTGTGTTATCTGTGTTGAAGAAATTAACAATAAAGATTGATTAACTCTTTCCTAAATATCTAATTACAAACTTGAAATATCCTTACAATAGTATCTTTATTGCAACTTGCTGATCGATAGTTTTATAACTATAGTTCTAAGCAACCTTTATATAAAGGTAGATTTGCATGTCAATTTCTATTTGAAAGCAAGTAGTACAATAATCACGGATTCCTAAAATTTGAGACAAGGAAAAGATTCACAATTATAACTGAGATAAGTTGTTTAAAAGAATAACAAGTGAAAAACCAGGAAAATGTTTGTTTCTGAACAACATACTACCTTAAAAAATGAAACAATTCTACTGAATCAATACATAAAAACAGAGTGCTTTTAATTTCAATGTTGACTAATAAATTATTAAATTCTTTGCTAAAACATGATTTTGTCTTTCTTCTTTTTTCTGCAAGGAGGAAATCTTCTATCTTCTGAATATTACTTTTGTGTATATGACTTTGTGAAGATACAGTCTCATATAGAAAAAAGATATGGACTGTTGCTTATGGCCCTCAAACTGCCATATTCAACACAAGTAGACTGTAGTATCCATTATAAATCAGAGCTGACTTTTGGAAATGAAATAGCTGCCTAATAAGGAGTTATCTCCATTTTTCATTTCTGCACAAAGACTAAAAATATTTTTTTGAAATGAAGTTTGATATGAGCATTACCTTGACATCGACCCAAAGACATGACTTCAATTTTCTCCTGTTTCTGACATGACGCTTCTTTGATTTGACATGCATTATCATAAGATTTCCCATCAGAAGCGCAGAGGGGATTGAAGTTGGTTTGAGAACAATCAATGTTGCACACGCACCTAAAGGAAGAATGAGAAATAAAAACATGTAACATCAATAGTGTTGTTGCCATATTATAAATAAAACACAAAGTGAAAGACTTGCTAGGCTGGCAAAATGCAGGTTGGCAAAACTGAATTGTATCATTCCGGGGAAGTTCCTTCACTTTTCTACCTGAGATGAAAAGGAATACAGAACTAATAGAAAATACTTCAAATGACTGAGCAATGAATAAAAAAATAAAAAGGGAAAAACTCAGGAAATCAGTTAATCTCTGCCACAGGAACTTTAAAAACATGTACATAAAACTTCTATGCTGATGCCTACAGAATTTGAATCAACTGAGGTAGACATGATACTCTGCTTCAGAATTTCTTTAAATGAAACCATACTGTGTTACTTCTTTTCTGGAGACATTTGAATGGTTAAAGCTTGAGTAAGATGATTCAGAGGATAATTAAAAAATAAAGCAAACAAGTCAATTATTTGGAATGCAATCAGTAGTTAAATCTCTTCATCATTAATAAGGATGCACACAAAAAATGCTAAGGTCCTTAACATTTTGGGGGCCACAAAACCCCTAGAGAATCAAATTAAAACTATACATCTCTCTCCAGAGAAATACTATGCTCATAAAAACAACCATTTGCATAAAATGTCAAGGGTTTTATGGGCCTCTTGAAGCTTATCCCCTGGACCACTTTCCCAGATATACAAAGGTCTTTTTCTACTTCTCTTTTTAAATAATAAATACAAGTTGATTTGCCACTCATGACTTTTAATATATTTTCTGTAATCTAGAAAAAACTGTGAATTAATGAGAATTAGGTCATCTGAACTAGAAGAATTAAATTTTTAATAAAAACTTGTATGATTTTTCCTATAGTCTTATATTATAATGTTCTGAATTTTAATATGTATTTTGTTACTCAGAATACTGTGTTTTTTTTTTTCATGCAAACCTCTGCCTTAGAATATAAACTCTTCAAATGCAGGGAAGAGAAAAACAGATACTCATATTTAAAATTATTATTAATATTTTTATTCTTTTTCTAAATAGATTATATGTTTCTTGAATTCCTGAACCACACATTTTATCTCTGTATATCTTATTTAGAGCTGAGTATGTAATATAACAGTAAAAATAGCAACCAGTACCATATGCGGGATTCTTAACCCACATTGTTTTATTTAACCTTCTCAACAGCCATTTACAGACCAAAGATATTGTATAATGTCAGACAGCTAGTGAACTGTGGAACAAGGACCTATTTATGGATATGTTAAACCAAACCCAACCCCTCTCCACTCATGTTCCAGAGGGGCTGTGAATTAGAAACTAATGTAAAACTTTCAAGATTCATAAACAGGTTCCTGGGCCCCATTAACTCTGGGATAGAATCTAGGATTCTGTATTATTAAACAGTAAGCCTGGCACCAGACTTATTACCTGGGAACCACTGCTTGATCATTATTGTATGTTGACTGACTGAGTGAGAGAGAGTTTGTCTCTATCAGTGCTTCTCAGAGTGTGGTCCTTAGACCATCTGTATCAGAATTACCTGGAATGCTGTTTAAAATGCTGGCAGAAAGTGTGTTAATGCATTTTTTGGATTTTGTAAGAGAAATGCTTTAGGTTATTTTTACATTCACATATTTAGAAACAAATAGCTAAGACAGATGCGAACCATCTCTAAATGCTTAAGTCATTGAGGAGTGGTGGTCCTTGGACAACAGTTCTGGGAACACGGCTTTGCTACCACGGTTGAATACTACCGTGTGAAAACTCTGAGATCAGAAGCTATCTACATGTTCAAAAAGATTTTGGTTCTTTTACTGTGTATTTTGAAAGTGACTTTGTAAGTCAAACTTGTTTTCCTGAACTATTTGTTTTAAATAAAGGGGGTAAGGGCGATTGTATTTTTTTTAAGTGGTCCCTATTGCCTTCAAGCCATTAGAGTTTTACTGTTGTTTTGTGAGGCTTTAGGGACTATCTCCTTGAAGGACTGCTAGATAATAAACTACCAGCAGCAAAAGAGGAGAGAGGGAAAGGTATGCTCTCTTATCTGTCTTTCTAAATAGTAAACTAGGTAAGATACCAAGGACTTTGCAAAGAGGTCCAAATTAAGTCCACAGGAATTCAGGAATAAACACCATATATATTATGGCAAGAAATAATTGACAGTTAGAAATCCATTTGTATCATAAAAACAATGGTAAAATGAGAACAGAGATGGAAAGAGAAAATTTGGTTGAAACCAGTTGGCTAGAGTCAGTGTTTCAGTAGAAAAAATCATTTAATTAAATTCAGTGAAAAATTCACTCAAAACAATTGTTCAGGATATGTTACAAGATTAGCTTTTTTGAATTGACTGATTTTTTCTCCCAGTTTGACTTGATATGATGTAAATACCGCAGCTTTTCTGCTGCATCTTTTTCGCTTTCCTTTCCTAGCATTGCTTTCTCAGGGCTTCCTCTTAAGGTTTTCTTTCCCTTTGGCAATTCCTGGCTCCTGCTCCCTCAAAACCCTTCAGGGAATGGCTAGGGTAAGTGTATGACAATCCGATATTTTATTCTCTTTTCAAAAGTACAGCATAGATTCCTTCTGTTGAAAAGAAGGTGTAGTTTTGCTAGGATATAAGTTTCATGAAAGCACAGGTTATATTTGCCTTTTTCTCAACTCTATCCTATCACTATATCTTCCCTCCTCTCTGGCCTTGCATAATATTAAATAAATGCATGAGTAAATTTAAAAAAAACCCTTTTTTTATCAATCTCAGCAATCATTGCCAACTGGAAAGTCTTTGGATATATATATATTTTTAATAAGTGGAAGAAGTTTCACAGATTTGATGAAATGGTCTGGGGAGAGGGAAATGTGACTGGCTGACCAAAGACTCACCATTTCTGTTTATCAGAGATCAATGAGCTCTGATTACATGATTATCATTTACTATAGTTTGTGCATCTATTAAGCTAATTACTTAAATATTCAGAATTCCAGGATCATGGATTAAAATGCTAAGCCCATCTTTACCTCTGCTGGCAGTGGCTGAATATTCTTGGCATTTTCCACTCAGCCCAATAACTTGCACACACTCTACTTTTAATAACTACATGTTGAATGAATAAATTAAATGAATGAATATATTAACTATGATTTTACATTCTTAAGGAAATGACAACATTAATATAAATTGTCCTCACCATACTACTATAAAAACAGACATGGAGTGGGTAAATAATTTTCTTGGCAAATATTAAATGTAATCAGTGAGATCAAATGAATAATCAGTTGAATTTGAGGGTAATGATAATAATAATACTAGCTTACTCAATGACAGTTCCTACCCCAGTGGTACATGCTTTATACATTATTATTCCTTTTATCCTTATAATATCTCTCTGAGTGACTACTATTACCTTCATTTTACAGAAAAGAAAATTGAAGCTTGGAGAAGTTATGTAACTTGCCGAGGATCACAGCTTGATAAGGGAAGAGTCTAATTTCAAATCTAGGCAGTCTGACTCCAGAGCTTGTGCTTGTTTACATACTGAAAGTGCTTTGATAAATAAGATAGACCTATCTTCCTACTATTAACTCATTAAAGGAATACTTTGGTTGAATAAAGTTCAAAAAACAAGCCATGTTAACATTTGAAATATTTGTCATGGTTTTATTAATTAAAATTGCATTGACTTTTATTTAGTCTCTTTTCCCAAACAAATGGTCTAGACTTTTTAGTATCATTAGGATATATCAGTGAATATTAGTTTTATGATATTTTAGAATTCTGAACTAATACCTAGCATTAGAATTAGTAACTAATCCTATGTTTAGTAAATTTATCTTACTACTTAAAGAATCTGTTTTTCAGCATGTTTTATCTTTAAATAAAGCTCTGTATAAAATTGACTCCACATAAGAACACATTTAGACACATACACGTACATCCACACACAAATGCACACCAACTGGCTCCACTGAAATTGTGCAACTGAAGGGTTTTTGCAGTGCATCTTTCTGATTATCGGCTTCAAAATGTTTAAAAAATCTGGAATGTTTGGAAGCTCAGTTTCATGAGACAGAGGGGTTTTGTGTGTTTATGTGAGTGAACAAATTGGAATATGTGTGTGTATGTGTGTGTGTGAACGGTGAGGACTCAGCTCTGTGGTGGCAAATTACTACATTGTTAATGTGTCTATTTATAAGTTTATATCTTTATTATCTGCAGTTTTCTCAAGGGTAAGTTCTCTTATTTACCTTTAAATCCCTACCATCCAGTACTGTGCATTGTAACAGATCTTCAATAAATGCTTGTTGAATGAATTGCTGAATGAATGGCAGGATGGAGTTGGAAGGATCAAAGAAAACTGCCATGTGCTAGATATTAACATATGACAGAGATGATCAATGATAAGCTCACATGAACTCTTACCTAATTTTGCACTACTGGGCACATGCAGTCTTTAAGGAAGGAGAAGGAGGCTCCCGAAAGACTAGGGTCCATCCACCTTCCTATTATTTGTGTCTACACAGACAAGGGAAAAGGAGTACTAGCCTTTGGTAGCTTCAATGGTATCTTACTTCAACTATGAAAAGATGCTTTCACCAGCCAGGTTAGTACTTACATTTTACGGTATTTGAGTGCAGTTTTAGGCACCACTCTAATTTGAACATGGTAGTGTCTTGTCAGTTTATTACTACTTCAAATCACTGAAAAAATAAGGCGTTGATAAAAGGTGACAGAATTATCATATTAGTGTAATGGTGAAATTGCAGGTCATTCTGTGTTTTAGCAGCTTATGTAAATGAAGCTAGGGTTTTTCTTTCTACAGAAATGAAAGGCAGACATTTTTAAAAACAGAAACTATCCTTTCTTTGCAGCTTTTGGCAAATAATTGCATTATTATTCATTCTGAGAGGAGTAACTAGTTAATTACAGCATGCCAGGAGTATTTCACATGAGCCACAGATTTGTAAGGCTGAAGATTGCATGGATGCCTTTAAGGTTTTTTGTGTTTTCTTTTCTTTTCTTCTTTTTTTCCCCCAACCTATCTCAGTCTTTTGACATTTTGACACTACGATTACATAGATCTCTTTTCTTCTAGGCTACAAAGAAAAAGAATCAGCCCTACTTGAAAATAATAATTTCAGGGGGTCTATGTGGAAATACTACCCTCTGAAAACCCTTCAAAGAAAATTAACATTGACTGAAAACCTTAGCTCTCTGAATTATAAGAAAGAAGACAAATATCCAATCATTTTAAAAGACCACTTGATGGAGTGAAGAACCTAAATTATAGGAAGGAAAAGGTGACATGTAAGACAACTCACATACATTTATAATTACCTCATGAATATTTTGGGGGGCTTGACATTAATTTAGTTCCCTGACTCACTTGAAATGGCTGTGCCAGGAGGACGTATAATGAGTTAAATAAACCTTTCCCGTGTACTTAGGAATGCCTCGTTGTCATCTGCTGAAGTGTGAGGATGCCAAGCCTGCCAGATAGCAGATTACTTATTCATGTGTCTGGTTTGTGGCTGCCCTCTAATTTCACTAGATTTCATTTCATCTATTAAACATGCCTGTCACTTATTTTTCTCCTAAGGACCTTGGTTTGGTGTCCACTCTGTATTTGGACCACATAACCGTCCTAATCCTTTTTAAAGCACCCAATTGTACTACAGTGAGGTTGACTTTCTGAGTCCTTTGGAATTTGACTGTGGTTCCCCATGAGCCTGTCTAGCTCGGGGCTATTATGCAGACCCTCTCTGGCCTGGCCAGGAAATGAGGTCACAGCCACTGGCTGAGCTAGCCTTAAGAACAGTAATAGATGAGCTGTATTATATTAAAAACATTAAAACAGCATGCACCTTCCATTTAGAAGTCTTGCGATGTTTTAAGCCCATTTACTTATTAACTCTCACATCACTCCCTTTGATGGAACTCCAGCATTTTACCCGTAAAGAAACTACAATGCAGGAATGGCAGTGAGTTGTGAGGGAAAAAATGAGGGAGGAGATCTGCAAATGTGTTGAAAAATTAAACCGTCGGTGCAAAGGGTACAAAAGCACTGAATAAGAGATAAGGCTAGTGAGTTTCCCATATTCTGACTCAGCTGAAATATGTGAGCTTGGGTCAATCTTTTTTGGTAGGGGGAAGGGCAATCCTTTTAGTTTTGAAACCTGGGAAGAAGGAACAATCTTGGGAAGAAGGAACAATCTTCCTCTCCTGACCATTACCCAGGACTGCCTTAAAGTTTTCCAAGGGAGACCAGGTTTTCCTGTATGTGGAAAGAGTTTAGCTGCCATTAATATCTCCCTCTTTATAAGGAGGCCATTCCTAGATATTTGGTCCGTTAGATGGGGAAAGTCTTGGGAATACAGGGACAAAAAGCCTAAGCTAATAGCCAAACAGTAGAGGAGAGTTTGAAGAAAAAAAAAAAAGGAGCTGGTAAATCCTTCCCCATATTGAACATTGAAACTATTGCTGAGAAAGAGACTCATGATCTTGCATTGAAACAATGCCTAATATAATAAAGGCAGATAGGGAACATGCCATGTGATATCAGCTAGACCAGTATAACCTTAAGGGATATTATTAGGTTTCCTCACTTACTAGCTGTTTGGCATTGGACTAGTTTCCAGAACCTTAGATCCCTCTTCTGTGAAAATGGAGATACTAACATGAGATTATGGAGATTAAAGGGGTAAATGTACAAAAACTCCTTAACAAAGTTCCTGAGAAATGATAATTACCCAATAAATATTGGTCATTATTAATTTTTGGCTCAGTGATTTCCAATCCCAGATGCACATAAAAATCTTTTGTGGAATATTTTAAAAACACAGGAGCTTGGGGTCCACTCCCAGAGAATCTGCTTTAGTAGGTCTGGTGTGATGCCTAGGTAACTGCAGTTTTCAAAAATGCTACAGGTGGTTCTCATATGCAGACATAGTTGAGTTGCAATTGTATAAGATACTCCTGATCACCCTCTAAGACTGCCTATAAGAGATTTTCCAAATTTACTGTAAGAATCATCCATGGAACAGAAATAAAAATTCCATTTCTTCTAGCCTACCACAAGCAATTCTGATGCAATAGGTCCAGGTTGGACTCAGAAATCAGCCAAGTTCCTTAGCTCTTTCTAAAGCAAATGGCTCACATCTATGGAGAAACCTTGGCTACTCAGGCTCCAGCCACACCCTCTTTCACTCTGTGTTTCAGTTTGTTACAGGGAGTTTAATATTCTTGTTTAATGCACATATTTCAGTGACATGCATGAAAGGGCTTTTTTCCACATGCTGCATATTTCAGATGACATGTGCATGGTGTCAGGGGATGGGGTAGATGATGAAATGTACTGATTCAAAAATGTTTGTGGTGGAAGAGTCAGCAGGCTTGATTTGCCAAGTTGGGTATAACCAAGAGTCCTAAGAAAAGAGTAGAAACTACTGAGAAAGACCCCTGTGCCAGTCAGTGCCTTGCTACAACTTTCACAGGCCTCTCCTTTGTTGCGCACAAGATGGGAAGGAAGAGGTAGAATTTGAACTGTCTCACAAGGTGGGCAGGCTTCAGACAGAGAAGAGTGATGGAGCACGTGGCACGGGGGAAGGTGTGGAGATGGACAGCGCACCCTGTGCTTGGGGGCCCACGAAGAGGTCACGCTGATTGTAATGAACTCTTCCCATGGAAGACGGTGGAGCACAGCACTCTAGACAGAATATAAGGGGCCTCAATTCCAGTCCAAGCAGTTTGGCCTTTATCTTCCAGGCAATGTGGAGTCTTGAAAGCTTTTTGAGCACAGGGTGACGAGGTCAACATGATGAAAGGGGTGCGTTAGGAAGATTACGCTTGTGGTGAAGCGCAGGCAGCGGCGCTAGTTACCACGCTCCTGCTGTAAGCTAGGGGGACTAGAAAGGAAAGCCCAGGGGTGAGGCATTAACTCCAAGGAAGAATCAATAAGGTTTAGTGGCTGGATACTTAGGAGATATTATTACAGTGAAGTACTAAGGCCAAAAGTCGGCACAATGCCCTTCCTGCTCTACCCTTTCCTGCTTTTCTCCTGACCTGCGTCGTGTTCCAAATCGGAAAACTTATGAAAGGAGCAGTCAGGCTCGGGGATGCAGCTGTGTTTACGACTCAGGAGGAACAGTCTTCTTTTTTTGTTATTGGGATGGGAGCAATCACAGTCTGTCATTGCAGGGATATCATGTAAGCAGCATTAACTGCAGTGGAAGGAGAATTATTCATTGCATTACTCTATACCCTGCCTGATGCAGGATTAATTTAAGACGACTGAAAACCACAAAGGCAGCAGCTACATATAAATGCCCACTGCCCGGGAGAGCAGTCGGTGTTCCTCCGCAGCAGCGAGTGCCCCACGCCGCTGGGTAGCATGCAGAATAGCGTCGGAGCAGCCACTGAACGCTTGATCCATTTCCATGTAACGGTCACGTTTTTCTCAGGATCGATTTTTCTTTTCTGAAGTGGCTGCATTTATATTTTTAAATAACCAAAGCAAAAATTCTTTTTCATACACATTTTTAAAAAGTATCTTGTACCAAGACCCCTTATTATCATTATGCATACGCTCTTGCTCATTAAGCTGAAAACATATTCAATTACCAAGTGTGCCTGTGATTACTGGAAAGTGTGGTGGCTCTGACTGGATGGGTCTTAATAAACACCAAAGTTGTCAACCATGAAAACCCCAGAATAAAAAGTTGGAAAATGAAAAAATCCACATTTGAATAATGTGATAGAC
>PVKH010007810.1:0-19928 GCA_004027955.1 Chaetophractus vellerosus | reverse complement strand
TAAGTGGTAGGGTGAGGTATGAGAGCCCTCTATGACGTTATGTGTGTTTGTTTTGAAGTTCACAACTACTGCTATATGCTTATTGAATATGTATGTTCACGTATGAATGAAAAGTTTCAATAAATTAAAAAAACAAAATTTAGCCAATGTAAAAAAAAATTGGTTCTTTGAGAAGTTTAACAAAATTGAAAAATCCTTAGCTAGTTTAAACAGCAAAAAAAGAGAGAAGTTGGAAATAAATAAAATTAGAAATGAGATGAGGGACACTAACCCTGACCCAGCAGAAATTAAAATATCAAAAGAGGATGCTATTAGCAATTGTATGCCCACAAACTTGACAATATTCATGAAGTGGATGAATTGTAGAAACCCATCAACAACCCACAATGACCCTAGAAGAAATCCAAGACCTCAACAAGCCAACCACAATTTTAAAATATGAAACAGTCATCTGAAACCTCCCCAAAATGAAAGACCCAAGACCTGATGGCTTCACACTGAATTCTATCAATCATTCAAAGATGATCTAATACCAGTCTTGCTCTACCTATTCCAAAATATGGAAAAGGAAAGAATGCTACAAAATGCAGTCTCTAAAGCCAACATTACCTAAATACTAAAGCCAAATAGTAATATTAGTAGACCAATATCTCTAATGAATATAGATGCAGAAACCTTCAAGAAAATACTTCCTAACCAAATTCAAAAGGACATTAAAATTATACACGGTAATCATATGTTTTTTGTTTTGAGCTACTGGTGTTAGGGATTGCAACCAGGAATTCATATATGGGGAGCCAGCATTCAAGCACTGAGTCACATTGGCTACCCTGAGTTAGTTTTTTCATTTGCTGTTTATTGTTTGTTTTTGATTTTAGAAGGCACCGGGAACTGAACACAGGACCTCTCATGTGAGAAGCAGGTGCTCAACTGCTTGAGCAACATCTACTCCCTGATTATATGGGTTTTATGACAGGTATGCAAGGATGGTTAACATAAGAAAATCAATCAATGTAATATACCACATTAATAAATGGAAGAAAAAAAATCACTTCATTATCTCACTTGATCCAGAAAAGCCATTTGACAAAATATAACATCCCTTCTTGATAAAAACTCTTTGAAACATAGCAATAGAAGAAAACTTTCTCAACATGATAAAGGTCACATATGAAAAACCCATGACTATCATTGTACAGAATGATGAAATACCATGTTTACCAATGAGATCGGGAAAAAACAGGGATGTCCACTACTTCTGCTGTTATTCAATATTGTGATAGATGTTCTAGCTAGAGCAATTAGGCAAGTAAAAGATATAAAAGGCACCCAAATAGGAAAGGATGAAGTAAAACTTTCACTATTCACTGATAATATGATCCTGTCTTAGAAAAATCCTACAAAATCCGCAGCACTACTAGAACTAATAGATAACTTCAGCAAAGTGACAGAAGAGAAGATTAATATGCAAAAAAAAGCAATAGTTTCTATACACTACTAATGAGCATACTGAGGAGGAAGTTAGGGAAAAAATTAAATTTATAATATGGACTAAAGTAATCAAATATTTAGGAATAAATAACGGAGGACATAAAGGGCCTGTATTCTGAGAAACCAAGGAAGACATCAATAAATTCAAGGATATTCTGTGTTAATGTATTGGAGGACTAAATATCACTAAGAAGTCAATTTTAACCAAACTGATCTATAGATTTAATACAATCCTGATACAAATTCAAACAGCCTTCTATGCAAAATTTGAAAAGCCTATTACCAAAATTAACTTGAAGCACATGGGCTCCTGAAGAGCCAAAACTCTCTTTAAAAAGAAGAATGAATTTGAAGGATTCTCATTTCCCAACTTTAAGGCATATTATTTATCCAAAATGGTAATAAACAGCATATACTGGTAGAAAGATTGATTGATGGGATTGAATCAAGAGTTCAAAATAGACCCTCACATCTATGGTCAAGTGATTTTTGACAAGGCTGTGAAACCAACCCAGCTGAGTTAGAATAGCCTAGTTAACAAATGGTGCTGGGAAAACTGGATGCACATATCTCAAAGAAAGAAATTGATCCCTATCTCAAACCTCATTAACTTAAACTGACTCAAAATAGTTCAAGAACCTAAATGTAAAAATCTAGAACCATAAATTGAAGAAAATGTAGGTAAACTACTTTAAGATCTTGATGTAGGTGGTTATTTCTTGGCCATTACACCCAAAACACAAACAAACAAAGAAAAAGAGATAACTTGAGACTTCTTCAAAATGAAACACTTTTGTGTTTCAAACAATTTTTAAAGAAGGTGAAAATGCAGACTATTCAATGGGAGAAAATCTTCAGTAACCACATATCCAAGGGTTTTAGTTCCTTGTTATATAAAGAGATCACATAAATCAATAACAGAGACTAAAAACCTAATTTTAAAAAGGGCAAAAGACTTGAATAGACATTTACAAATGACCAAAATAGCTCATGAAAAGATGTTCAGCTTTACTAGCTATTAGGGAAATGCCAATCAAAATTACAAAGAGATGACATTTCATACCTTACAGAATGGCAATTAAAAATTAAAAACAGAAAACTATGGGTGCTGGAGAGGATGTGGAGAAATTTGAACATTCTTCTCTGTTGGTGGGAATGTAAATGGTGTTGCCTCTGCAGAGGATGATTTGGTGGCCCTCAGGAAGCTAAATACAGGACTCCCCTATGATTCAGCAATCCTACTACTAGGAATATATACAGAAGTTCTGAAAACAAGAATGCTAACAGACATTTGTACACATGTTCATAGTGGTATTACTGACAATTGCTAAAAGATGGAAACAGATTAAATGCCAATCAACTGATGGATTGATAAAGAAAATGTGGTATACACATACTATGGAATACAATTCAGGTGTAAGGAGAAATGAAATCGGAATGCATGTGACAACAAGAATGAACCTTGATGAAATTATGTTGAGTGAAATAAGACAGAAACAAAAGGATGAATATTGTATGTCTCCACTGATATGGACTAACCACAATTAGTAAGCTTATGGAATTAAACTATAGAGTTTCGGTTAGTAGGAGACAGAATGCTGGTTAAGAAGGGGGAGATGACACTGAATGTATGAAGAATGTTTAATAAGGTCAATTATAAATATGTTGTGATGGGTAGAGTTGATATTAGCACATTATAATGACTATTACACACACTGCTTATTTATAGCTTGGAATTGTAGTCAAAAGATGTAGTCTTGGGAGGTTAATATTAAATGAAAGAGAGCATAAGGATAATCTAGGGGTTGTATAACATAGTAATTTTGGTGGTAGATGAGAATTGTAGTTACTAGTATAAATACAAGAAAGTTCTTCAATTACAAGATGTTAAAAGTTTGGTGATAAACTGGAAAAATACAAGTAATATAATTTACAGACATAGTTACCAGTAATATTGCAATATTTTTGTAGAAATGGTAAAGAAGATACTATATCAATGCTAAAGGTAAAAAAATGGGTTTAGTTTTATGATATATGAATATGGTTAAACATTTTTTCTTCAATTTCTTTATTAAGAAGGAGACATTGGTCATGACATTTAACCAATCTCTAATTTTATGTATCTTTCTTTTTTTAATGGACTAAAAATAGTTTATTTCAATGGCTGTAGCAGAACAAATTAAAATTTGGTCTTTTCCATTTCTGGACCTATAAATGAACCTTCAACAATTATGAAGCACACCACCCAATGTCCACATATTCTTCCATCTAGCTGGTCAGAAAATAACTAATTATTAAAATCTTCAGTAACATATGCCCACTGTCCAAGAGACTCAAGTAACAGAATTCCTTTTCATTCTAATAGTCAAACATAAAAAGAACACTACTACTACTACTACTACTACTACTACTACTACTACTACTACTACTACTACTAACATTGACCCTTCACCAATTATTTTATTCAATAACACTGGAGCCCACTAAAGAGTACAACCACCCTCTTTCAGGAAGCTGACAGGTGGGCAGACGGTAGGGCTCCATCTGGAAAACCAAGCATCTGAGCACCAAGAGGAAGGACAATGTCATGGGACAGGGCCGAGGCAGGGTACTAGATTTAAGGATGGCCCCACCCCCGGAGCTACCAGGGACAGAGATGGCAAAAAGAGCAACCCTTTAACCCTAAGCACTCTCCTGGCGGTGTTCCGCATCCAGCCGGGACCAGTGAGAGTCTGAGCTTAGAGAAAGTCCAAGCATCGAGGCTCCTGCACCAGCTCTGCCCCTTAGCCAGGGAGGAGGGGAGGCTGAAACCAGTGATGGCACCCGCGGACCTGACCTCCCCGCCGCCTTCAGCGGAGTATAGTCGCTCTGAGGAGCCCAGCGCCCGCCCTCCCTTCCTCTGTCAAGGCCAGGCCAGAAGGACAACACCCTGCAGCGTACCCTTGGGCAGCGAGGGGTGGGAATGTCACTGGCCGCAGGAGACCCCAGCCGAGGGCAGCGACATCAGCGAAACCTTTGGCCTCTCAGTCAGCACAATACTTGCTGTCCTCTTCCCTCAGCAGCTTGGACAGAATGAGCTGGTGCTGTTCGTTCAGCTTCTGAGACTTCTGCAGGCAGAAGCGCGTCACCAGCTCCGTGGCGGGACAAGAAGCCCAAGACAGCTAAGGGGGTGGGAGACTGAGGACGGGGCCAGGCAGACTGAAGGCACCTGGAGCCGCTGGGGCTGCGGGAGGACTCAGCCCAAGAAGTGGGGGCAGGGGCGGGGGCTGAGGCTGGAACAGGAGGAGCGGTGGCGGTGGTGGCAGCACCTTCGCGTACTGACTCCTCGCCCTGCCAGCCCCGCAGGCACGGCAGGAGCCCGAGGGAGAAGCGGGAGTCATTT
Organism: Chaetophractus vellerosus; assembly: GCA_004027955.1. Classification (NCBI taxonomy): domain Eukaryota; kingdom Metazoa; phylum Chordata; class Mammalia; order Cingulata; family Chlamyphoridae; genus Chaetophractus; species Chaetophractus vellerosus. Next base: position 15,055 of record PVKH010007810.1, on the reverse strand, counting down.
ATGTATCTTTCTTAACACTGGAGAAACAATTGAGTTTGTTTTGAGGATTAAATAAGATAAACATGACTGGACAGAATTTTTTAGATTAATGTTTCCATAAATTGTTAAGCTGCCTTTTGTCTATTATTTTACTTTTTGCAGTGGAGATAAAGTTAGGAAAAAATCAATGAGGGAGTTAAGTAGCTCAAGTGGTTGAGCTCCTGCTTCCTATGTACGAGGTCCTGGGTTCTTAAAAAAAAAAAATCAATCATGGGGGTGACATCATCAACACAGCAATGGAAGCCATACCCTGAAAAAACTTCCCCTGATACATTGGGTAATGTTAGAGGACTCCACAAATGCTGAATTGAAGAAAGAACGAAATATAGGGTAGGAAACTTCCATCCAGGACCTACTGGTAGTCTTCCCTTCCCTCTCAGTGGGTCGCGTGCAAAGCTTGGGAGTTCTCCAGAGGCAGCAAAGAGCCTGGATCCCTAACACCGGGGAAACCGATTTTAGAGGAACCCACAGTAGTGAGTTAGAACCCCACACACATCCAGGTATGGAGACAGAAGCCCACAGAGACCCAGTGTTGAAGAAAAGCTGCTGAGGTATGCTGAAAACAAAAGGGGCCCAATTTTAGCGGAGTGGGGAGTAAAATTGCAGCAGAACCGTTATGGTCAAGTGGTGCACGCAGTCAATCCAGTTACTGTTGGTGGGATTCATTAAATGCAGAATGGACTTTTCTGAGGGCTCCACCTTTCTGGAAAGACCCTAACTGACTCTCAGAGCCAGAATAACCTAGTAGGGAAGAAATTTTTGCCAGAAAAGCCTCACAGAGAAAATTGGAGAGGGAGAGTTAAACTGAACTGCAGCTAGACTGGAGAGTCCCAGAAATGAAAAGTGTAAGGAAAATGGGGCACTAAGTGAGGAAGAGAATTTAAACAAATTATAGGAGCTGGGGACAAATGTCTTCACAAAAACAAATGGAACAAATCAAGGTTCCTGGAGAAGGAGCAGAGGAAATAACCTGGCAAGTTATGGCAGGTTATGTTTCAAGTTCTGGGGAAAGGAGCACTTACAAAAGCTAGAAGCTAAGTTAAACTTCAGTTTACTGATGTAGGGCTTAGCATTCAGGACTCCATCTAGGGCCTACTTAATTTAACAATTTCCCCCAGTTTGATCTGGCTCTCAGCCACTGAGAGTGGTGAACAAAATGTAAGATATTGAACCAATTTTCAGATACTGCCTATAAGGTATTGGAGTAGTACTTCCAGGTTATTTTCCTGTGAGGTTCATAGATGGTCATGGTGCCAGTTTTTCCACAATCATCATTTTTATGTCATCCCAGATATAAAGAAATCATTTTTCTGGGCAATGATGCCAGACATAAAGAAATTACAGGTGTCTGGGGATATGCATTCAAAATCCTTGGGAGAAAAGAGTATACCAAGGAGAATATAATGAGAACTAGAGTGATAAAAGACCCAACTGCCTACATCGTAGTGTACTCCCAAGCCCAGGACCCATGATTTGACCCAACTGAAATTAACATGATCAAATCAGGGCCTTTAGGATGGCCTTACGTATTTAAACTATGTGGTCTATTTAATTGTTTCAAACAATTGTTTTTCAGCTTCCCCAGAAGTGTGTACCCAGGTACAACAGGTGATGCTGGTAATGACAAAAATGTCTCCTTGTTTCAGCAAATAAGTGACAAGTTTGGCAATGTTATTGTCTAAAACAACTTTAATAAGTCTAATGATTTGCTATGCAGCTATAGCTCTATCTATAGATTCAGTAATTTCAGTTTTTGGGATTGATAAATTCTAGTCTTGTTTTCACCTGTGTTAACCCCAAGCCAAGGTAGCAGGTATCTGCCAAAAGCAGCAAACCCAGAATCATTAACTCCCTGGGTAAATCCTGTTTTGCCTGAGACTGCAGTTTGAGAGGGGTAGTCTGGTAGAAGTTTCAGATTTATTATAAATTCCTAAGGGACTATGAGAAGACCAAGTGCACATTGCTCAGACATTTATCAGCTATTAAGTTAATTTAAAGCCCAGGCAAATATCTGATAAAATTTCCACAATAAAAATATTGCCTGACAGAACAATATAACTACAGGCAAGGTGATGTTTATAAATTGATTTCTAGGAGTACTATCATTTGTCCTTAGCATCCAAGGGTCTGTTTTATTGAGAGCTCAAGTGAAGAGCTGACCAGAATTTATTTGTGTTGTGAATCTTTTGCAGATTCAGTACCTTTAACCTGAAAGTGGACATGCATTGTTAAGATAACTTGTAGTTTGTGGAGGTATATGGACTATTATAATAAGTTTTCCAAATTCTTCTATGGTAACTTTATAAGTCTCTCAACTAGTTGTATTTATACTTGGTTGATATTCAGCAAAAGCAGGTTTTTCCTTCCAATGCATTATAAAGAACAATTCCTGAGATACTGTTGTTCCAAGTGAGGAAGTTTATTTGCAAGGAAAGCAAAGAGATAATTGGTCTAGCAATGGCCAAAAAATCTGCCTCTTTGATTGTGAGTAGTTTAGGGTTTTTATGGATTCAAACAGAGGAAAGTAGAGTGATTAAATTAAAAATAGTAAATATTTACAAGCTAGTTTTCAAATAACCATCAACAAATATCAGTTTAGTCTAGAATAACACCACAATATTAAGTATACACAGGAGTGAGACTTATTTTGAAATAACCATAAACAAAGGTAAAGTCAGACTGGAATAACCATCACAATAGTAAGTATATACAAGTGTGAGTCTTGTTTGCAGTAACCATAAAGAAAGGTGAGGTTGACATAGTCAGTTTCAGTTATTTCAGGTATTAGCTTTGGGCTGTTCTATAAGATACTGGTAAAATAAGGAGAACAGCATCTATATAATGATTTAGTAATCGTAAACTTTTGTTAATTCTTCATTTTTGGTTACAAGGTTATAGATCCAAGAAAGCATAAAGCAGAGGAAAGAAGACCTTGGATCTAGTATTCATATTAGATATGAAAAAAAATGGTGATGTCTGATCCAAAGAGACTGAAGCATTTGTGATAAGAAAGAACTTTTCTGGGTAGAACTATGTGGTCCCTTGCAATGTGCAGAGATCAGGGTTTATGGTGAAAATTCCAACAGTTTCTAAGGTTACCTTCCTTTAAAATGCCCTTGGAGGAGCAGACAATGGCATTGTATTTCCAGGCCAGTGCAAGGACAAAGCATAGGGAAATATAAAGGTTTTATGCATTGAAAGTATTAGTAAGGTAGAGTCTATGTGAGAATTTATGTTAGATTTTATCTGTCACCTTGGGAATAAGTAGTCTAATTTGTGATGTTTTCTACTTCCCTTCCTGGCTCATTTGATTTTTAAATCTCCATAATTAGTCTAGGAATCTGGTGGAATTTTTTTTAGTTGAGAAATATGGATCCATGGCACAACACCCTGTAATTAAGTTGCATTATCGGAAGTTAGGAGTACTTGGCAGGGTTCCTTTTAATGATGATCTAGGGCTGTCTTTTGTCTGTGTCATTTCCAGTAGACCCATTATCCTGGTGACAGATTATGATTAATGGAGTGTCTGTCATGTGGACCAGGAAGGGTGTCCTTTACTTCTTGAAGATAATGTTTGGCACAATGCATTAATGATTTGCAAATTGGGTCTTGCCATGGTGTGTCAATAAGTAATCAGTTCTCAATTTATTCTCAGAGATAGGTCTGCTGGGAACAATGTCATATGGGAGAATTTGTGTTTCCTAAAAGGAATGCTATGAAATAACTAACAGAGGACCAAAGGTAAAATTCTGGGCCAGGAAAGGCTAGGTTCTTCAGTTATTTTAGGCTGTATTAATTTAAGTTTATACTTTCAGCTGTTTTACTAGTGGCTGTTTTTCATGAAAAAATATGCAAATGCATTTTTAAAAATATTCAGTCTCAGTCCTTTTTGTGTAAGCCTGTATCTTAATGATGGAAAAAGTAATGGGAGGAAATTGGTAGAAAGGAGAAAATTTACTGGTCCACAATTTTCAACTGTTGTACCAGAAGAAGTGAGGAACTCTCTTTGCTTCCAAGCATGCTGAAATCACTACAGAGAAGGGATTCTTAACCAGGGGAAAGATTTCAGGGGATCTGTGAGCTTGAATTGAAAATTTTAATTTAAACACATGCTGAGGTGGATTGTCATAAAACTATCTGCTCCTGCCTTCTGAGAAGGGGTCTGTGGTTTTCACCTGAGTGGAAAAATGGTCCGTGGAAAAAAGAACCGCTGCTATAGATGTTAACAGAACTTCCTTCTGATAGAAAGCAGGGCTGGGTAAGAGCACAGAGTTAATCATTTTTGGTGGAAGAAAATTGTGGATGGCTAACTTATTCAATGTGATATAGCCTGTTTGAAATATACCATTAACAATTCTAGCATAAGAAGCATTAACAAATAGAATGACATCTGGGTTGATCGTAAGAATATGTATGAAGTCATTAATTTTGAAGTTACCAGTTTACAGTCATGGGGTATCCCCACATTGGATAAAGGTAGCAGAGTAGCAGGGTCAATAACATTGCAGCATTTTGGTGAAGGGTAAGGAGGTGAAATAAAAGGATCACATAAGAAGTCAATTTTCCAGAGGAAAAGTGTTAGGCCTGCTCAGAGTTAAGTTTGCTGAGGTTATAATTAATTTGACAGTTTCTGCTGAATCTTTAACACAATTTGGGTAAAAACAGACAGGTGAAACAAGGTGAAGGCTGTAATATGCAATAGATTCCGTGTATCCTTTATGTTCTTGAATTAACAACCCTAAGACTTGTTTATATAACCATTTACTCCATTTATTTCCTGTTAACAAGGAGAATAGATCCTGACTGAATCTATGAAAATAATTCTAGTACCATAAACAAGAATATTCAATAAGGGTCAAATTCTGTAGAGGTCAGGCAAGGAGATAAAGATGAATGTTTTATTAATTATAGGTAGCTTAATTCAGTAAGAGACCCCTTGTATCTAGAAAATAGAACAATAAAATATTAGCAATAATCCAAAGAAAACTATGATCATTCTTTATCAGTTCATTTAGTCCTAAATAATTAAGCTGTGTTTCATTAGATCTTCTGTTGTCAATCTCAAGAACCTATCAATTTCTTCATTAAAATTCTGGAGATCTTGACTGAGTACAGTGATATGCTCTCAAAGTTATTTATGGAATGTCATTAGGAGCTGGTGCCACAGAGAACTTGGCATAGCAGTTCCCATAGATCTCTGAGACAGCTGTTTATGTTGAAGATGAAGCACACTGGCCTGTAGCTGATTGCAAGTGTTTTGAGGGAAGCATCAGAATAAAAACTGTCAGTAGATGACAGAAAACTTAAAATATCCATGGTTAACTTATTGCTGTTTTACAAAAGTGAACAATTAGGTGAGAGGCCACAAAACATTATTTTAAGGACCACTGAAATTATGACCAATAATATCATTGTCTAATATCAGACTTACCAGCACTTGGACAACTTGTGGTCATTGAGGATACTGACCAGTCTCTAAGAACTTTCTACAGTTTCTGAAATATTTATGTTAATAACATTTTATCCTATAATTTAGCCAACAGAAAGTTACAAAATCATTTTTAATTTGATAACAGTTCCTATGCAACTAACCTATCAAAGAAAACTAGTTTATCACCTCTCTTTTTACGAGGTGAAAGAGAAAACGCCTTTGTGATTTTACAAGGACCCTCTGGAAAATCCCAATGAGAGTTTGAGATCAAGAAGATATTATTTATGGCTCAATTTTTGGAAGGAAAATGTCAAATGTTAGGTTTTAACATTTTGATAAATAGAATCATGGAAAACTGTGAAACAATATTTAGTTCCTTACTTAATGAAAGTGACAATGAAATATTTTAAAAATAGAGAGAGGGAGTAGCATGGTGGTGAAAAAATACCTTATTTCAAAAGTGAGAAGATATTTTCTGAAGCAATTAAATGATGTTTATATAAAGGATATAAAGCACAGGAGATTTTTCTGATAAGATACATAATCATCCTTTCTAAGCAGGTTACTCAGATGTTTTATAAAAACCTTTTATTAATTCTGTTTAAAAGTAGATCAATAATCCAAGGATACTTTGTCATTATAAAGGAAAGAAAATCAAATACTAGCTTTGCATGAAGATTGTGTCTAAGCAAACTCTTAAAAATCTTATAAACCCATCAAATCTTAACCACCCATGACCATGACAGATAAAATATTTTTTCTGAAAACCTTCTACAACTTTCTATATCTATTCAGATTGTCCTACATATTCCTTTTTATCATTCTGTAAAAACCTGTCATTTCACTTTTAGACAAATCTCTTTTCCATTCTCTTGACAAAACACAATCTGCATACCTTACATACTTGTTATCAAAAAGATCTTGTAAACTGCCTTCAAACCAACATCCTTCAAAGCTCAGTTTACATTTTTTGATCATCTTAAAGATCTAGTAGATATAATGCTAAATTATTTTATTAAAAGATACATGAATTTAGGAAGGACACACCAATATAGAATAAACATCTATCCTTATATTCGATATAGTATTGATAACTCCAAAGACATAGATATTTTTGTTTAGTTAATATTCAAAAAGTCCTATTTACCTAGGGTTTACCTGAATTATGTGAAATTTATTTTTTTAAGAAATTTGCATTTACTTCTATGCATTCTCTGTTTTCACTGGAAATATTAGAAGTTTGTTTTCATAATTTCTGGAAGTATAGGAGTATTAGTTTATATATAAGTGCTTATTTATCTTTAAGCCAAATTGAATAGAGCTTTTTAAAGGAATTCCATAAGTTACTTTGGTAATACCATTCAGAGAAAGGAAAATGTCAAACATCAAACATACAGATAGACACAAATAGAGAGTTTATAGGTTCAGTTATAACTTTAGCCTTTTGTGTGACACAAAAACATAGAAATAAAGAAAACATAGAATTCCTCTGAGCTTACCCTTTCTCATTTGTCTTTTGCAAAGAGTCCTTTAATGAAATGTTTTCTTGCATTTCTTAATAAATTCTGAGTTCTAAATAAAATAGGCGTTCCATTTAGCTGTTTAGTTTTGGAGCACCTTTTCTAGAGTGATGAGTAATTTTGTTTAATTGGATATTTCCCAAAAGGTCATGGAAATTCCATATTGTCCCTGGTGAGATTTTGCCATTTTGTTAGATTGTACAGCTTCAAGACCCATAATTTTTTTATTTTTAAAAGAAACTTTAGATTATATAAATATTACATAAAAATATAGGGGATTCCCACAGGGTAAGGGTAACTACTTTTTATTTAAAGAACACTTCATGTTCAGAGAAAATAGAATATTCTGAAGGTGGGTTGAATATATTTGATGAAACAGTTGATTTCAACTAAAGTAATTTAAATATATAAGCTCTTTTCACTGAAAGAACCAACATCATTCAAAATAAGAAAGGTAAATAGGAACTACTTTATGTTTCTATCCAACTTTCCATATTTTCAAATTTCATATTATTTCATAATCATAAATGTGTTTTTTATTAAAGTATGTCCTACATATTTCTGATTCTATTAAATATAATTTAACATTGAATTTTGATATTAAATATATTACATCATTTTCAAAAAGTGAAACTTAGAAAAACTGTTAAAATTTTTGTGAATATATTATAAAAAACTTCATTATGAATAAAGAATTTGTAAAATAAAAAAATATAGAGGATTCCTACATGTTCCACTCCCTCCCCCTAACACACTATCCATGTTAACATCATCCTGTATTAGTATGGTATGTTTGTTACAATTTATGGACAGATATTGAAGCATTGTCACTAACCTTGGATTATAGCTTATAGTATAGTTTACTCTTTGTCTTGCACAATTTTGTAAGACAAAATATATAATGGCCTGTATCTGTCATTGTAATGTCACTCAGGACAATTCCAATGTCCCCAAAATGCCCCATATTACCTATTCCTCCCTCTCCCTCCCCACAGATCTTCCAGTGGTGACTGCCTCCACATAAGTGTTAAAAGTTCTTCCATTGCTAGAATAACAATAAGTTTATAATAGAATAATAGTAAGTCCATTTTAGTCCATTGTTCATTCCCCAATCTTGAGGATTTGGGGATTTTGATGCCCACTCTGCCTGTAATTGAAAGGGGACTTAGATCCATTGGGAGAGATGGTGGTACTGTCTTGCTTGGAGTTGCAGACTCTCTCTGTTCCTTACGATGGGTGTTGTTCTTCATCATCACATTGTTAATTGTCCTGGATGAGACCAATGAACTGGAGAGTAGGTTTTGCAACTCTGCTGAGATTCTGGGCCCAATTGCCATGTGGACAGACCAAAGATTTGTCTTGGACATACACTTATCAAGTATAAGACTAACTATACGTTCAAATGGAAGGGGCAGAAGAGCCATGTGTAGGGAAACCACAGATGAGTCCAGCTCTGTCTCAATGGGGAGCTTAAATTTCAAAGTAAGGCCCTCTGTCAGGGTGTCAAACTCCTGAGCTGTCTGCCCTGCCTATAGTATCTGGATGCCTTTAGAGTCCTCAGGAGTCCCACTATTTCAGGCACTATTTACTGTGGCAATGAGGTCCTGCTGAGATGTGCATAAGTGTAACCTCTGGAATGACCTCCAGAAATTTCGAATCTCCTAGTATTTACCATTTCCCCCTTTGGTCAAGGTCTATTTCCAGGTGTATTGCTAGTTGGTGTTTGGTAATAATCCCTTGGTACCAGGGAGGTTCATCCCCAGGAGTCATGTTCCATATTGGGCAAAGGTAGTGTGTTTATATACTGAGTTTAGCTTAGAGAGATGCCACATTAGAGCAACAAGATGGCCCTCAGGAGGTAACTCTTAGGAAACATATGATTTATCTTATTCCAGAAAATTTTATCAACTCCAAAGGAAACCTCATACACACAAAAGGAGTTATTCCATATTCCCCACCCCCCTCAATCCCTGTCAACCATTAATCAGCTTTCTGTTTCTATTGATTTGCCTATTTTGGATATTGCATATAAATGGAATCTTTTAAAAATGTGACCTTTTGTATTTGGCCTAAGTTTTGAAAACACTTAACATGTTTTCAAGTCTTTTCCATGGTATAGCTTATACCATTAGTTCATTCCATTTTATGACTGAATAAAATTCCAGTGTATGGCTATTACACATTTTGGTTATCCATTTATTAAGTAATAGAAATTTGGCTTGTTTCTACTTGTTATTGTAAATAATGCTAATATGAACATTATTACACAATTACTTGAATATCTTTCTTCAGTTTTGGGGGATATATTTCAAGGAAGATATCTGCTAGATTCTGTGTATATCTTATTGAGGAACTGCATAAATATTTTCCAAGTGGTTGTACCATTGTACATACCTACCAGCTATGTACAAGGATTCCAATTTCTCCACATCCTCACCTATAGTTAGTTTAGATTTTCAAAAGAGTATAACCATCTTAGCAGGTTTGAAGTGATATCACATTTTGACATTGATTTCCATATCCCTAATAACTAAAGATGTTAAGCATTATTTCGTCTGTTTGTTATCCAATTGCATATATTCCTTGAAAAATTGTGTTTCCAAATACTTTGCCCATTTTTAATTATATTGTCTTTATGTTAAAGGGTAAGGTATTTTTAAAAATATATACACTCTGGGATATTAGGTCTTTCTCAAATACATGATTGGAAAGCATTTCTTCCTTTACATAGGTTATCTTTACTCTTTCTTGATAGGGGTTCCTTTGATTAAAATTTTGTAAGTTTTTGTGAAAAACAATTTGTCTGTTTTTATTTCTAGTGATATGTCATATCTAAGCATTAATTACCACATGAAAGATAATGAAGAATTACCCCTATATTTATTTGTAAGAGTGGTATAGTTTTCCTCTTACATTTACATCTCTAAATGACTTAATTATTTATAAATATTTTATGTAAGGATCAAAATTCATGGTTTGCATGTTCATATCCAGTTGTTCTGCCATCATATTATGAAGACACTGTTTTTTCCTGAGTGCCAGAACTTGGTGCTTTGTATGTTGAAAATAAATTGATGATATATATATATATGTTTATTTCTGAAGTATCAATTCTATTCTATTATTTTAGATGTTTGCCTTTATGACAATAACACACTATGTTAATAATTGTATATTTGTATTATGTTGTGAAATATAGAATTGGATATCTTCTAATTTTGTTCTTTTTCAGTATAACTTTTCTATTAAAGTCTCTTTATAATTCCATGATTTCAAGGGTAAGCTCTTACATTTAATTTTTTTAAAACAAATCAACTTTATTGATATATATATTAATAAACCATAAATTCATCTGAAGTGTACAATGAGTGGTATAGTGGTATTAGGTATAACCACATAGTTGTGCATTCATCACATCCATTGTTAGAGCATTTTCATTGAGAGGTGAAGAATCTCCTTGTTTGTTTCTTTGTTTATTGTTTGTTATTATTATATTTATTTTTTTAAATGGGTTATGAGATTTTGATAAGCATTCATTCTATCTCTAAATGTTTTGTGGGTAGATTTGCCAACTTAGCTATATTAAATCTGCCATTCCATTAAATGGGATGTCTTTCCATTTATTTAGGTCCTCTTTAATTTCTTTCAACAATATTTTATAGATATTGTACTAATCTTGCATACCTTGGTAAATTTATTCATAGCGATTTTTATTATTTTTGAAGCCTCTGAAAATTAATTTTTTCTTAATTTTCTTTTTGGATTCTTACAATTTGTTTGCCTAAATTCAACTGACTTATGCATGTTAATCTTTTACCCTGCAAATTTACTGCATTTATTTATTACCTCTAATAGGGTAAATAGACATGTGTTTGTATGGCTGCCATAGGATTTTTCTACATGTAAGATTATGTCATCTCAGAATAGAGATAATTTTATTTCTTGTTCTAAAATATATTTTTATTAGAGAGTTGTGAAATTTCAAAACAATCATGAGGATGTGTGGAATATCCATACAACCACCAGCCATCAACACAGTATATTTTTGTGGAACATTTGTTACAAAATTATGAGATAATAGCATGAGACTATTACCACTAACTGTGGACTATGGTATGCATTTTGTATATTTTTCCACCCCCCCCATTTTGAACACAATACATCTTTGCATTGATACAAGAATATTACAGTATTGCTGTTAACAATACTCCATAGGTTACATTGATTGTATTTTCCCCGTGCTTCTCCACATTCTTACCACCTTGCAATAGTGATGTACATTTGCTGTATTTCATGGAAGGACATTTCATATTTGTACTATTAACCCAATTCTCATCCACCTCTGCCTTCAGTTTGTTATTCAGTCCCTAGATTATTCTAGAGCTTCCTTTCAATTCACATGTATATCCTGAGACCACCCTTTTCAGCCTCAATTCCATTTATAGGCCAGCTGCATTAGTTCCACTCACTATGTTTTACTGTCAACTCCATTTCCACACATTTACAGTCAAGTTAATTAAAACTTCCAAACACATTAAGCATCAGTACACCTTATCAACCCTCCTCTTATCTCCTAATAACATTTACTCTAGGTTTTATCTTCAAGCACTTATTCTTCATATTTAATTCACATTAGTGAAATCATGCAATATTTCTCCTCTTGTCTCTGGCTTATTTCACTTAAAATAATGTCTTGAAGCGCATAAATGTTATAGTTATGTGTCCCAATTTCATTTTTTTCTTAAAGCAGCATAGAATTCCATCATATCTATATACCACATTTTGTTTCTCCTTTCTTTGGTTGATGAACACATGGGTTGCTTCCAGTTTTTGGCAACTATGAACATTGTTGTGCTAATGTCTTATTTGCATCACAGTTTCAGTTCTGAATATATCCCTAGAAGAGGAATTGTTGGATCATACAGCAAATATATATTTGGCTTCCTGAGGAACTGCCAAAGTCTCTCCCACAGATGCTGCACCATATTACAATTCCACCAACAATGAAGGAGTATTCCTTTTTCTCCACATCTTCTCCAGCATGTTATCTACTTTTTAATAATGGTCATTCTAAGCTGTGTTGGATCTACAATTCTGATTTTGTGTTTTTCTTTCCCTAATAGCTAGTGAAAATGAACATTTTTTCATGTGCTTTTTGACCTTTTGTATTTCCTCTTTGGAGACATGCCTATTTAAGTCTTTTGCCCATTTTAAAAATTGGATTGCTTGCTCTATTGTTGTTGAGTTGTATGATCTCTTTAAATAGAATGTGAATGAAGCCTTTATTGGATATGTGGTTTCCCATTGAGTGGGTTGCCTTTTTACTTTCTTGGCAAAGTCCTTTGGATCATAAAAGTGTTTTTAAATTTGGGTAGATCCCCTTTATCCCATTTTCTTTCATTGCTCATAATTTTAGTGTAAGGTTAAAGAATGCATTTCATATCACCAGGTCTTGAAGATGTTTTCCTACATTTTCTTGTAGGAGATTTATGGTTCTAGCTTTATGGATATTTAGGTATTTGATCCATTTTGAGTTAATTTTTGTATGAAGTTTGAGATAAGGGTCCTCTTTCTTTCTTTTGGCTATAGATGTCTAGTTCTCCCAGCACCATTTGTTGAATAGATTATTCTGCCCCTACTGGGTGGCTTTAACATCCTTGTCAAAAGCCACTTGACCATAGATGTGATTGTTTCTGAACCACCCATTTAGTTCCATTGGCCTGTGTGTCTATCTTCACACAAGTAACATGCTGTTTTTTACCACCGTATCTGGGTAATGTGATTTAAAATCCAAAGTAAAATTCCTCCAACTTCACTTTTAATTTTGAAGATGTTTCTGGCTATTTGATGCTACTTAACCTTGCAAATAAATTTGATAATTGTGTTTTTTATTTGCTTACAAATACTGATGGGTGTTTTATCAGGATTGCATTGAATCTGTATATTAATTTGGGAAGAATCGATGTCTTAATAATAATTAGTTTTCCAATCCATAAGTATGGTATAGTCTTCCAATTATTTTGGTCTTTTTTATTTCTTTTAGCAATGTATTGTAGCTTTCTGAATACAAGTGCTCTACATCCTTGGTTGAGCTTATTCTTAAATATTTTATTCTTTTAGATGCTATTCTAAATGGAATATTTTCCTGAATTCCTGCTCAGATTGTGCTTTAGTGTATAGAAATACTGCTGAGTTTTGCATATTGATCTTGTATACCACCCTACTGAAATAGTTTATTAGGTCTAGCATCTTTGTTGCAGATTTTTCAGGACTTTCTAGGTATATTATATCATCTGCAAATAGTGAAAATGTCCATTCTCCCTTTCCAATTTGGATAACTTTTATTTCTTTTTCTTGCTTGTTTGCACTAACTAAAACATGTAGATCTATATTGGACAACAGTGGTGCCAAGACATCCTAGTCTTGTTACCAATTTCAATGGGAAAGTTTTCACTATTACACCATTAAGTACAGTATTAGCTTTGAGTTTTTCATATATAGCCTTTATCATGTTAAGAGTTTCCTTCAATTGCTATCTTTTGTAGTATTTTTATAAAGAAAGAATGCTTTCCTTTGTCAAATGTCTTTTTTACATCAATCAAAAAGATCATGTGATTTTTCTTATTTGATTTATTAATGTGGTGTTATACACTATTGATTTTCTTATGTTGGATCAATCTTTCATGCCACTTGATCATGAAGAGTAATTATTTTAATTTGTTGTTGTATTTAGTTAGCAGGTATTGTTGAGAATTTTTACATCCATATTCATTAAGGAAATCAGTCTGTAATTTTCTTTTTGTAATATAATTATCTGGCTTTTGTAATAGGGTGATATTGCATAATAGAGTGGGTTCAGTATTGTTCCTTCTTCAATTTTTTGGAAGAGCTTGAGTAAGATTAGTATTAAATCTTCTTTGAATATTTGGTAGAACTCACCTGTGAAACCATCTGGTCCTGGGCTTTTCATTTTGTGGAATTCTTTGGTGATGGTTTCAATCTCTTTACTTGTGATTCAAGTGTTTAGGCCTCCTAGTTCTTCAAGGGTCACTGTAGTTTGTAAATTCCTAGGAATTTTTCCATTTCATCTACATTGTCTAGTTTGTTGGCATACACTTGTTCACAGCATACTCTTTTTTTTAAACAAATCAATTTTATTCGTACATATGAATAAAGCACACAATTCATTGAGAGCTACATTGTGCCCATGTGGTTTATTGCAGAGAAAGATCCATAGGCACTTGAGAATGTATAACTTAATGAATTTTGGTGCAATGCTCTTTTATATGTCTTTTAGGTCTAACTAATTATCATATAGTTCAAGTTCTCTGTTTCCTTTTTGACATCCTTTCTAGCTGTTCTATCTAGTTATGTGTGTTTTTGTCCAAGTCTCCAATGATTATTGTAGAGATGTCTATTTCTCCCTTCAATTTTGCCAGACTTTGCCTCTTGTATTTGGGGTATGCTGATTAAGTGCAATAGATATTTATAAATATGACTGTTATATCTTCCTGATGGATTGTTCATTTTATTAATATATAATGGCCTTCAATAACTCTTATAACTCTTGCTTTTAAAGTCAGTTTTATTCTCATATTATTATGGCTTTCCCTATGCTTTTTTGGTTACTATTTGTATGGAGTATGTTTTTCCAAACTTTCACTTTTAGCTGGTTTGTATCCCTAGGTCTAAGGTGTTTCTGTTGTAGGCAGAATATGGTTGGCTCATGTTTTTTATCCATTCTGTCATCCTATATCTTTTGATTGGGGAGGTTAATCCATTCACATTCAAAGATATTTCTGTAAATGAATTATTTTTTTGGAAAAAAATAATGTTTTATGAAATATTACCCACATACCTTTTTAACAAATCATTTTATTGATACATATTAATAAAACATACAATTCATTCAGTTTATTTGTTTATTACTACCACTGTAAGAAAGAAAGTGCTCTAATCATGATTGAAGTGTTGAAAGCACATCTATGTAGTAATACCAATGACCATTAATTGTAAAGCCATTATTTACTTCCATCATTTTATTCTTTGGTTTTTATTTGCTGTA
>PVKH010007809.1:0-19921 GCA_004027955.1 Chaetophractus vellerosus | reverse complement strand
GCCCTGCCCGTGGCGGCTTTTGCCTGTCCGTGGCAGCTTTTTGCCCTGCCCACGGCGGCTCCGGCCCGCCCATGGCGGCTTGCCATTCTCAAGGCGGTCTGCCCGCTAGGAGAGGTCCCCGGGAACCGAACCCAGGGCCTCCCATGTGGTTTCCCAGCGAGCTCTTTATCCACTGAGCTATCTAGCCGGGCCCTAGACTGAAACTTTTTGGTAAAATAATAAGCAATGGGTGTAGACTTACAAGATAAATGAGGCAATTTAAGATGGCCCAGAAAGAGAAATATAGATGATAAATATATTTTTGCAGAAATCAGAACAAGAAAATGCATGCAAATATACATATGTATGTGTATATGCATGTGAGTATTTACATCTGTGATATATATATATATATATATAATTGGGTTCTAAGAAACTGAAAAATGAATGACTTATGGGAAAGCATTACACTTCAGAAAATAATCTATTATCTCATTTTCTGGTCAGAGAAGAACAGGTTTTGGGGATGATGGCTCTATCGCTGCACCCCCAAGAGGTTGTTTTCAAAGAAATGAAAGAGAAAGGTGAAATGGTCACAACCACAAAAGAGAAAGTTAACGATGACATGTTTAAACGTATGTAAGAAGGATATGAGAAGCCAGAGGCCACTGATGATTTCACCAGTTGCAAGATTTTTAAAGGAATCTCCCTATAGAAGCTGGTGAAAACTTGCATGGGGCACAGTACCCAAGATAGAGCACTAGGCTACAGAAAGACAGCAAATAGCTGCCTGATTTTGGTAAACATAAGAAATATCACACAGAGATTCATAGTAGAGGAAAAGTTGTGAAGACTTGTAAACCATTGTGTGGAGAAGAATCTACAAAATGGTATGGATGAAGAAACAAAAAGGAAAGCAAATATGTCTGGAGGTTTGGAGTTTTAAAAACATAGTTTAAGTCTTGTCAAACACTTTTTAGCAACAATTTTTCTATCTCTTAGTTATATAAGATTCACTTCACCAAGGGGCACAGTGCTGCAGATAATAACTCTGACCTCAAGGAAGAGAATAAGCTCAGAAGCAACTCTATGCACGATCACAGAATGCTTTAATTATTTTTATGATTAAACCTAATGTGTAGCAAAGAAGTCAATGTTCCAATTCCTTATGTGGTCTGATTGCTTGGGTGTCATTGATTCAACAGATGTTTATTGAATGTCTGCTGTATATACTGATTACTGTGTCCAATAGTAAAGATTTACATTGCCAAACTTGTATCTAAGATCCCTGATCTCAAGGCAGAGAGTTATATCCAATTTGTTCACTGCTACCCCACCTCGAAACAAGGTCTGGCGCATAGTAGATGCTTAATAGACACTCACTGAATAAATGAATGGTGCTAATAGATTAGTTTGGCAAATAATTTAAGCATGGAAATTAGCAGCATGATATGGGATATATAAGGCATTATGTAACATCCAGAAGCAGTACCTTACCTGTCAAGAAACTGTTAAAGATTTTCAAGAGTAAAATTTAAGCTGGGACACATAAGAATAGAAGTTAATTGCATATACATGTGTTTGTGTGTTGTGGGTGGGTGGGAGAGGTGAGGAGCTAAATTAGAAAATGCATGCATGAAGACTCTGATGAAGCAGTAAAATATTCCAGAACCTAAAAGAATATCCATGTATCTGAACACTGAATGTGAAGGAGACTGGCCATAGCATAGTATTAGGCTTGAAATTGAAAGTAATATCACAGACTAAGAGACATTAATGAGATTAAATTTTGTGGTGATAACAACGGAAAGTCATTGAAGATTTTAAGCAGGAGAGTGGTGCACCTATTTGCATCTCAGAAAACTCCATGTTGACATCTTGCTCTGGCAAGATGGTGGATTGAAATAATCTAAATTCTTTCTCACTACCAATATCTAAATATTCTGTATAAATCCAACAACGTTCATTTTAATGTGTAACAACATTCTTTTCTGAAAGAAAGAATGAGAAAACTTCAGGTGAAAGAAACATAGAGATTAAACTTTGGAGACACAACATGTGAACGATATTACAGATTTCATGAGCAGTATAGGACCACCCCAGCTGCTCTGCTTGTTGCCTGCATAAGAGATGCTGTCGGCATAAGAGAAGCAGAGACTTAGAAGTGAATTGTTGACATAAAGTCAGAGCCTTTAAAAAGTCATACCCTCAAATAAAAGGTGGACAAGAAAATTTCCACCTACTGTCATGGAGAGAAGGCAATGAAAGGTATCTCTACCTTACTTGACGTGAAAAAAATATGAAAATGTTCCCCCCAAATTCCAAACCCCATTTGCTTTCTTTCTCTTGGTGGGTGATCCATGAAGATATTACTTGTATCATTCAGATGATACCAAACTGGAAATTTAACACACAACAGCTTGGTCTCAGAATTGTGATTCATTCTGATTCTGTCAATCAGAGCATACACAAAACATCTCTAGGAAGACACTTCCACAACCCATGCCCTGCAGGATTCCTATGAACTCATAATACCCAAATTAAAGTAAAAAGTTCAAAAAAACATTCTAACATAAGATTAAACAGGGGGAAAAATCAGAAGCTTACAATCTAGAGAGTTTTAGATAATAACACAGTATGAAAATTAAAAGTTATAAAACAAGTATCTTCAGATCATTTCAGTAATGGAACTCCAAAGAAAAGAATAAAGCACGATGGAAAAATTTGCATGTGTAAGTAACTAAAATATAACTTTTAGAAATGAAAAATTTAGTAATTAAAATTAACAATACAATGATTATCACATAGGAGTTTAGATGCCCATGAGGGGAGAATGAATAAACAGCAATAAGGATATGAGAAAATTATCCAAATTTCAGCACAGAGAAAAGGACTTGAAGACTGTAAAAGAGAGGTTATGAGAAAGAAGACTATATTAGATGGTCCAGTGTACATCAAAAAGGACTGCTCATAGGGGAGGTTAGAGAAACTGTGGGGAGAGACTATGGCTATAGTTTTGTCAGAACTTATGAAAGACTCGGAACATTTTCTTTAGGAAGTACAACTAGTTAAGAGAAATACAAACTAAATGATTCCACAACTGGACAGCTGATAATGAAATTGCAGAACTCCAAAGACAAAGATAAATTCTTAAAAGAAAGAGAAATCAGTTATTAGAATGGAAGGATAACTAGCCTGAAAACAGCCTTCTCAACAGTAAAAATACAGACAAGATCACATACTATGGAGGGAAACAATTTGAAACTAAAACTGTACCCATCTAAAAAAGAGACAAAAATAAGCATATTTTTACACAAGAAAGAGAAAATATACCATGGAAGAACTTAGTGGGAAAGAAAAGATTGTATTACA
Source organism: Chaetophractus vellerosus (assembly GCA_004027955.1). Taxonomy (NCBI): domain Eukaryota; kingdom Metazoa; phylum Chordata; class Mammalia; order Cingulata; family Chlamyphoridae; genus Chaetophractus; species Chaetophractus vellerosus. The sequence continues at coordinate 16,570 of PVKH010007809.1, read as the reverse complement.
GGAAGAGGTAATTAAACACAGAAGGAAGGATTAGTAAGCCAGAAGAAATGGAACATTTGTGGACAAATAATACAAAGTATATATGATGTAAAATAATGATGATAGAATATTTTGAACAATAATAGCTATTTTGTAGTAGAGAACTAAAGATGAAACTAATACTGCAAGCAAAATATTAGGTTTGATGGGATGTTGGGTTTTGGGGAGGAAGATAGAGAGATACTGAGAATTTGAGATTTTGTTATGTAAAATATTTTGGTACGATTTTAAGAACTAAATAAGGAAAGCTTTATAGAACCAACACGAAGGCAAGAAAGAGAACCAAAGAAAATGTATCATAATAAGCAAGCCCCCCCCAAAAGGATAAGAATAAAATATTTTAGTAATATGTGATGGCAATAATTGTAGAGAATTATAGTCACCAGTTAAAAGAAAAGCTATCATTATGGTTTTAAAAAACCACATCAACAACACCTCACTATATGTTCTTATAAAGACATATGTAAAGAAAAGAAAGATGGGGGAAATATAGTAGGAAAAAAGATATAATAATCAAGTACTAAGAAATGCAATATATATGAATATCTGGGAAAAAATACACTTTAAGTTTAAAACATATTATTAGTTATAAAGGGTATCAATACATAATGAGAGTAGTAAAAATTTACAAGCAGTATAAAACAATTTTGAACTTTGAACCTTAGCTAAGAGTATATGAAACAAAAGAAAAATTGACTAAATTACAAGATGAAATTGACAAATCCAAAGTCATACTATAATACACTAACACCCATTTCTCTGGCATTGAATTAGCATGCAGTGAAACAGTTCATAAATTCTTGCAGATTTTGAACAATAAAATTAATTAAAATAAGTTACTGGACATCTTTTGAACTCTGGACTCTGTAATAGAGAAAACTATTTTTAAAGCATTCATTGAATATTTGCAGAAACTGATAATTTACTAGATTAAAAGTTAGTATTGATGGATACTAAAAACCTAAAAACTTGTCAACAATGCCATGCAACATCTCTCCAGTGACTTTGGAAATTAATAACAACCATAAGAGAAGCAACAAAACAGCCATTGTATGTGTGAAGAAAAGTGGAAAGGGCCAGCAGCAGAGCTCCAGGGCCCTCAACAGTGGAAACAGTTCTTTAGTTCTCAGCCCTGCTGAGGGCTAAATCTTAGGTTGACAGAATTGAAACAAAATTTTTTAAATGCCTGTTTTTAGTCTTCGGAGAGATTTCAAGTCAGCAAAATTTGGTGGGCCCAAAATCCCAGAAAGCCGGAAACAACAGGTGAACCCAGCGTGCGCAGTCACTTTTCTCCTTGAGGCATAAAACTATTCCAAAGGAGTAACTGAAAGTCTGTGACCCTGAGCAGAACCTTTGTCAGATTCATAGCCGTTGGAAGACAGAAGCTGGTGTTCAGGGCTACAAAGAAGGAGCATGCCTAGTAAGTGTTCCCTAAGGACTGCACTTAGGAAAAGGGTGACCTCGGTCATCCTTCCCAGCTCTGCGTGGACTGGAACCGAGCTTCAAATAATCTCACACCCTTATTTGATTAAGCCTATCTTAGAGAGTATCCCTAGAAAGAAGGTAGATAGATAACATATCCCCAAATACAAAAGTCTCTACATTTCAAATATATATATATATATAAAATATAAGCATGTATATTTATGCATGTATATTTAATATATATACCATATATGTATATTTTATACATATATATGTTAACATATATTTTCTGGAAGCCAACTTTAACAAATCATGCATACAAGAAGGCACTATAACTAAAAATCAGGAGAAAGACAATATAAGCGTGCCCAAAGGGGATCCAGATATTGTAGCTTTAGGATATTTCATTTAAAATGTCATTGATAAGTTCATATAATTATGAAATAAGATGGAAAATTTGGCGAGAACCTTAAACTGTTAAAAGAAATAAAATTTTCAGAACTGAAAAATAAAAATGTGAAGAAGTTATTTGCACAGCTCTAAAATATGTGAAACAATAATTTCATTAATAATAAAAAAGTAATGCTACATTAAATATTCATTTTATACTGAGGACCTTTCTGGCTACCACATTGAGATATCATTTCTATCCACCCAAATTGGCAAACTCCAAAAACTTTACAATACACAGTGGGCGTGAAACAATGGGAAAACAGGAACTCTCAAACTGCTGATGGGAATAAAAAATGGCATAAAAATGTAGGGGGTGTAGGAAATTTCTAACAGAACTACATAAGCATTTATCTTTTGAACTAGTAATTCTAATTCTAGGAATTTACTCTACAGATATTGTTCCAACAATACAAATACATATATGAGCAAAGTTTTTGACTGCAGCATTATTTATAATAGCAAAATATTGGAAACTGCCTAAATGACCAAACATAATATATTGGTTGAATAAATTATTGTACATAGAGCACATAGGACAAATGCAGAACAAAGAGTAAGGTAGAATACTTAAACAAATATAGTTCCTTCATTATAAAAATTTATGGCAGTTAAATATTTCAAATATCAAAGTCCTCGATCCATATAAAAATAAAATATGCTGCTTACAAGAGATATGTCTTCCATATAACATACTGAAAGCTGATAGCAAAATGATGGATAAATATATACAAAAAAATTTAACAAAAAGAAAGTTGATATAGCTGTAACTCTTTGACCATCTCTGCCTTTTAATTGTATATTTAATTCATTTAGACATAGTGTAACTATTGATATGGTTGGATTTTGGTCTTCAATTTTCAATTTTTTCCTTTGCCTCATCTCTTTTTTTCTCCTCTTTTTCCTCTTTCTTGACTTTTTGGTTGAAGAAATATTTTTAATATATCTTAATCACTTTATTGGCTTTTTAGCTATATTTATTGACATCATTTTTATTAGTTGTTTTAGGGATTACAATAATTGAAGTCAATATTGAGCTACTTTCTGTGAAATATAAGAAATGTGAAAGAGTTTATTTTCTTTTGTGTCCCTCCATCCTTTGTACTGTTGTTTTCATATCATATATTTATGTACAATTTAAATCCAAAACAGTGTTGTGATTTTTGCTAACACTAATATATATTATAAAGTAATAACAGAAAGAAAACCCACACATACGTAGTTTTTAATATGTAGTCACATGTTTACCAAGTCCAATGTTTTCAGGCTTTCCTAAATCATTGGACTGACATCTAGGTTCATTCCCTTTCAGCTTGAAGGACTTTGTTTAGTTTCACTTGTACTGCAGAACTCTTAGCAACAAGTTCTCTAGTTTTTATGTATTAAGTTGGTATAAAAGTAGTTGCGGTTTTGCATTGTTGAAATTTGCCATTTGGTATTGGAATGCATTCTTAAATAAATGTGGTTATGTTATACATCATTTTAATGTGCATTTCTCACTTTGTACTTTTTTTTGCTAATGACTTATTACTTGCTGTTTATTGTATATTTATTTTGAACTATGGAAATGATATTAGGAAAAAAGCAAATTCAAGTGAATTTCTTATTTGAGTTCAAAATGGGTCATAAAGTAGCAGAGACAACTGCAATATCAACAACGCATTTTGCCAGGAACTGCTAACGAACATACAGTGCAATGGTGATTCAAGATGTTTTACAAAGGAGACCAGAGCCTTGAGGATGAGGAGCATAGTGGCCGGCCATCAGAAGATGACAACGACCAATTGAGAGCAATCATCAGAGCTGATCCTCTTACAACTACATGAGAAGTTGCCGAGGACCTCAACGTCGACCATTCTACGATCAGGTCATTCGGTATTTATTTATTTATTTTTACTTTTACTTTTATTTTTATTTTTATTTTATGTTTTTTAAGATTTATTTTTATTTATTTATATATCCCCCCCCCCCCCGGCTCCTTGTTCTTGCTGTGTTCATTTTGCTTTTGTGTTCTGCTGTGTCTGCTTGTCTCCCCCTGCTGTGGCATCCCGCCGAGTCATCTCACCGTGCGGTGGCTTGCCTTCTCAAGGCGGCTTGCCTGCTCGAGGAGGCCCCAGGAACTGAACCCTGGGCCTCCCATGTGGTAAACCAGAGCTCTACCAATTGAGCCACAGCTGTTTTACATCATTCAGTATTTAAAGCAAATTGGATCGGTGAAAAACCTTGATAAGTGGGTGCCTCATGAGCTGACTGAAAATTTTTAAAAATCATCATTTTTAAGTGTTGTCTTCTCTTATTCTATGCAACAACAATGAACCATTTCTTGATCAGATTGTGACATGCGTGAAAAGTGGATTTTATATAACAATTGGCAATGACCAGCTCAGTGGCTGGACTGAGTTGGAGCTCCAAAGTACTTCCCAAAGCCAAATTTTCACCAAAAAAGGGTGATGGTCACTATTTGGTGTTCTGCTGCCAGTCTGATCCACTACAGCTTTCCCAATGCCAGTGAAACCATTACACCTGAGAAGTATGCTTAGCAAATCGATGAGATGCACTGAAAATTGCAATGCCTGCAGCCGGCATTGGTCAACAGAAAGGGCCCAATTCTGCATGACAACGCCCAACCGCACATCGCACAACCAATGCTTCAAAAGTTGAACGAATTGGGCTACGAAGTTTTGCCTCATCCGCCATATTCACCTGACCTCTTGCCAACTGACTACCACTTCTTCAAGCATCTTGACAACTTTTTGCAGTAAAATTGCTTCCACAATCAGCAGGATGCAGAAAATGCTTCCCAAGAGTTTGTCGAATCCTGAAACATGGATTTTTATGCTACAAGAAGAAACAAACTTTTTTCTCATTAGCAAAATGTGTTGATTGTAATGTTTCATATTTTTATTAATTAAGATGTGTTTGAGTCTAGTTATAATGATTTGAAATTCATAATCTGAAACCACAACTCCTTTTACACCAACCTAATATATGAAAATGACTTTACTCCAACTTATTTTTAGAAGGATAGTTTAGCTAGATAAGGAATTTTCAGTTGAGTTTTCCTTTTAGTCCTTGGGATATGTGATTTCAGTGTCCTCTGACCTATTTTTTTTTTTTAATTTGAGAAGTTGTGAGCTTACAAAACAATCATCCATACCATACGGGATTCCCATACATTGACCCACCGTGAAGACCTTATGTTGTTGTGACACATTTGTTATAACTGACGAAAGAACATCATCATGATATTACTGCTATCTATACTCCATAACTATTATTAACATCATGTATTATTATTATACATTTGTTGTAGTTCATGAGAGAACATTCACACATCTACACTGTTAACCACAGTCCATCATTCACCACAAGGTTCACTGTGTTATACAGTCACATGTCTTGTACAATTCACCCAAGGTTTACCCTCTGAGTTTTATCACAGATATGCTATCATCAGCTAGGTCCATTTCAGAAAGTTTTCATTACTCCAAAAGGAAAAGTCCTATACCCCCTTACACACTCCAGTTATTGACCCTTAGCATTGATATAGTACCTCCTTTGCTGTTGTTATACAAGTATTACAACATTGCTGTTAACTTTAGTCTATATGTATCATTAGTTTGTCTTATTCCATATATCTCCATATTTTTCAACACCTTGTAATAGAGGAACATTCTTGCATTTGTACTATTAACCACAAGCATCACCCACCAATGAAATCATTATGTTTTACAGTCCCTATATTATACTCTAGCTTTCTATCGATTGATATTAACCTCCCTAGGGAACCCCATTTTAACTCACTATAATGTGTTACCATCAACTGTATCCATTTCCCCACATTTAAAGTCCACCTAATTAAACATTCCACAATTGTTCAGCATCAGCTCCCCCTTCTCACCCACATTCTATCTCCTAATAACCTATACTCTAGAGTATAACTCCATGAGTTTACACATCATTTCATATTAGTGAGACCATAAAATATTTGTCCTTTTGTGTCTGGCTTATCTCACTCAACATAATGTGGTCAAGGTTCATCCATGTTGTCCTATACCTCCCAAGTTCATTTCCTTTTACATACGAATAGTATTCCATCCCATGTAGGTACAACATTTTGTTTATCCACTCATTGGTTGATGGACACTTGGATTGTTTCAATCTTTTAGCAATTGTGAATAATGCCACTAAGAATATCAGTGTGCAAATGACAGTTCAGGTCCTTGCTTGCAGTTCTTCTGAATATATTCTTAGTAGCAGGATTGCCAGATCATATGGCAGTTCTATATTTAGCTTCCTGAGGAACTGCCAGATGGTCCTCCACAGAGGTTACACTATTTTACATTCCCACCAATAGTGAAGGAGTGTTCTGATTTCTCTACATCTTTTCCAGCACTTGTAGTTTTCTGTTTTGTTAATAATGGTCATTAAGGAAGCTGTGAAATAATACTCATTATAGTTTTGATCTGCATTTCCCTAATAGCTAGTGATGCTGAGCATCAATCCATGTGCTCTTTGGCCATTTGTATTTCTTCTTTGGAAAAATGTCTGTTCATCTTTTGCCCATTTTTAAATTGGGTTGCTTATTTTGTCATTGAGTTATATGATCTCTTTATATAACATGGAGATCAAACCCTTATCGGATACGTGGTTTCCAAAAATTTTCTCCTACTGAGTAGGATGCCTTTAAACCTTCTGAACAAAGTCATTTTAAGCACAAAAGTGCTCAGTTTTGAGGAGGGACCACTTATCTACTTTTTCTTTCATTGCTCTTGCTTTGGGTGTAAGGTTTAAGAAGCCACCACCTACCACAAGATTTGAAGATGTTTCCCTATATTGTGCAGGAGCTTTATGGCTCTAGATTTTATATTTAGACCATTGATCCATTTTGAGTTAATTTTTGTATACTGACCCAGCTTGGATGAAGTTCACTTGACTGTAGATGTGAGAGCCTATTTCTGAAATCTCAATTGGATTCAATTGATAAATTTGTCTATATTTATACCAGCAACATGCTATTTTTCCTTCCATTGTTGATTCCCAGCTTAATACTATTATGATCAGAGAATGTGTGTTGTGTAATTTCAATCTTTTAAAATTTGTTGACACCAGTCTTTGTCCAAATATATGGTCTGTCTTGGAGAAGGATCCCTGAGCACTTGAGAAGCATATATATCCTGCTGTTTGGGGGTGTAATGCTCTATAAATATCTGTTAGGTCTAGCTCACTTATAGTATTATTCAATCTCTATTTTGCCTTATTTATCCTCTGTCTAGATGTTCTATCCAATGCTGAGACTGGTGTATTGAAGTATCCAAATATATTTGTAGACATTTATTTCTCCCTTTAGCTTTGCCAGTGTATGCCTCATGTATCTTGGGGCATCCAGGTTAGGTGCATAAATGTTTAGTATAATTATTTCTTCTTGGTGAATTGCCCCTCTTATTAATATCTGACTTTCTTCATCTTTTATAACACTTTGCATTTAACAGCTATTTTGTCCAATATTAGTATCATTACTCCAGCTCTGTTTTGATTACTATTTGCATGGAATAGCTTTTTCCAACCTTTCACTTTTAACCTGGTTGTGTCCTTATGTCTGAGGTGTAGGTGTGTCTCTTATAGACAGCATATAGCTGGCTCATATTTTTAATCCATTCTGTCAGTCTGTGTCTTTTGATTGGGGTGTTCAGTCCATTAATATTCAATGTTATTAATGTAAAAGCATTACTTACTTCATCCATTTTATCCTTTTGCTTTCCATTGTCATACCTTACTATCATCTGTATTTTTACCCTTTAATTTACCCTTGATAATAACCTCATTCCTACATTGTTCTCCAAGTCTTTCATCTTTGTCTTTTCCTTTAGTAACTGCAACACTCCCTTTAGTATCACTTGTAAGTTTGGTCTTTTGGTAACATACTCTCTCTCAGTTTTTGTTTGTCTGAAGACTTTGAGCTCACTCTCATTTTTGAGGGACAGTTTTGCCAGATAAAGAATACTTGGCTGGCAGTTTTTCTCTTTCAGTACCTCAAATGCATCATACCATTCCTTCTTGCTTCCATGGTTTCTGATGAGAGATTGGCACTTAGTCTTATTGAGGTTCCTTTGTATGTGATGCTTTGCTTTTCTCTTGCTGCTTTCAGAATCCTCTTTTTATCTCTGATATTTTTCATTCTGAATAGTAGATATCTTAAACTATGTCTATTTGGATTTAATGAGTTTGGGGTATGTTGTCCTTCTTGGATATTGATATTTACAGCTTTCATAAGGGTTGGGATGTTTTGGTGATTATATCCTCAAATATTATTCTGCCCTATTCTATTCTCTTCTCCTTCTGGGATACCTATAATATGTATGCTTGTATGTTTTTTTTGTTGTTGTTGTTTTCTTTTTAAAGATTTATTTTTTATTTACTACATATCCCCCCCTTTCTGCTTGTTCTTGTCGTGTTCATTTTTGTGTTCTTCTGTGTCTGCTTTTCTTCCCCCACTGCGGGGGCCCACCAAGTCAGCTCACCGCACGGCGGCCTGCCCTGCCCATGGCGGGTTGCCCTGCCCATGGCAGCTTGACTTCTCAAGGCGGTCTGCCCACTCGAGGAGGCCCCAGGAACCGAACCCGGGGCCTCCTATGTGGTAAACCGGCGCCCTACCAATTGGGCTACAGCCGGCCCCTGCTTGTGTGTTTTTTGTTGTTATTCAATCCCCTGAGATGCTGTTCAATTTTTTCAGTCTTTTTTCTGTCTGTTCTCCTGTCTTTCCAAGTTCAGATGTTCTGTCCTTGATTTCACTTATTCATTTTTCTGCCATTGCCATCTCAAATCTACTGCTATGCCTCTAATGTATTTTTTCCTGCAACTTATTTATTTCTGAAAAATACATTACAGACTCCCTAATTCCAAGAGTTATTCTTCCACAGCTGCATTTGATTCAGAAAATATACTTTTATTTACAAAGTGATACAAATAGAATAAACCATTTTTGAGACTCTAGGCCTATTTTCACCTATAAATAAAATTAAAAGATCTCCCTGTAAAAAAAGAAAGGAAAGAAATAATGTTTTGACTAACTGTATCTGACATAAATCTAATATTTAAATGAAAAAAAATCTGACAGATGAAGATATAACTTGTCATATATCTGGAGGTTTATCTATAACCAAAGCTTGAATGTTTGGTCACAAAATTTAATTTCTAGTCTTAATCTTAAAGAAATAACTAAGAAGGTGTTTAAAGACTTGGTTTCAGTGATGATCATGGTAATTTTTTTATAGGAATGGAAAACCTGGAAATAATCTAAATGGCCATATACAAAAAATACATTATAGTATTTAATTGATGAACTGTTATCTAGTGATTTAAAATAATTTTACAGGAATATAATTATCAAATTGAAAATGTCTTCATAAGACATTAGGTGAAAGGGGAAGTTACAGAACTGTGTTTCTTATCAAGTGATCCAGCCATTCCACTCCAAAGTGTTTAACAAAGAGAGAAAAAAAGCACATCTCCAAAACAAAGGTGGATACATGAATGCTTCTTGTACCTTTATTTGTAATACTCCCAAACTGCAAACAACTCAACAAGTGAGTGGATAAACAAATTGTAGTATAACCACACAACAGAATATAATCCACCAATAAAAAGGAATTGACTACTGATATATGCAATACCATGGATGAATTTCAAAATAATTATGTTAAATGAAAGAAGCCAAACAAAAATAAGAGTGCAGACTATATGATTCCATTTCTACAATACTCTAGAAAATGCAAACTAATCAATAGTGACAGAAAGTAGATGAATTGCTTGGGGGTAATGGGTAAAGAGGGTGGGAGGGAGAGATTATTAAGAGACATAAAGGAACTTTTGGAGGTGGACACATTTATTATCTTGACTGTGGTGGTTTCATGGGTATATAGACATGCCAAAACATTTCAAATTGGATACTTCAAATGTGTTATTTTATTGTACTAAATTGTATTTCAAAAAAGCTGCTAAAAACATACACATAAACTATAATAATTTTGCTAGGATTCCATTGCTTTGTTTGAAACACAAAACAAAAACAGAAAAGTGTCTAAAACATAAATGTATGTTTAATGAATGACTATAAATACCCTTGTAACCACCATTAATTTCAACAAATAGAACATTACTAGCACCACAGAAATCCCTCCCATACACTCCTCTTCCTCTCCTCCAGAGGTAACCCTATCCTGACTTTTCTGGTAATTACTTCTTTGCTTTTTTGAAAAATCAATTTTATTATTTAAGTATGTATCCCCAAGCATTGCTTAGTTTTTTCATGCTTTGGATTTTATATAATGTGTTCCTCAACAATACATTTTTAAAATTTCCCTCATATTGAGTGCTGTAGGTTAGTTTTCATTGCTTTGTAGTGTCCCATTGTATAAATATACTACAATGTACTTATCTATTCTGTTGATGGACATTTTAGTGTTTCCATTATGGAATATTAAAAACAACACTGCTATGAACATTCTTTTAGTTATATCCTGGTTGTATTTACATGAAATGGAGTGAAATTGCTGGGTTACATGTATGTTTACTTTGGGTTTTACTAAATAATTTACATACTCACCCATAGTAGATGAGAGTTCCTGTTGCTCCATAACCATATACTATCTTCATAGCACTTATTGCTATCTGATTTCTTTGTTTTTGTTTTGTTTTGTTTTAACTTGTTTAATGCCCATCTTCCCCAATCTAGGCTGTAGCCTCCATAAGAACATAAACCTTGCCTGTCTTGTCCACTGTGCTACTCCTAGAAACTAGACAGTGATGGGAATAGTGCTTGACAAGACTGAACATATACTCATTGAATTACTAAATGAATGAAGTCCTCTATCAGACAAAAATCTCAGCCCATTAAAAACTTTAGCCAGGAGTAAAGCAGGACAACTTCTCTTGCTTAGTGACTCCAAAAATACTTAAATGTTATGTAATAAAAAATAGACACATAATAACTTATCTATCACAATTCCAACTATGTAAAACTATGTGCTTATATGAAGAATAAAAGTGGAACAAATAAAAACTTGGGGATATTTGATTTTGGGCACTGAAGAGTCTTAACTTCCCATCTTCTCACCTCTACTCCTAACTTGTACTTATTTTCCAAAATTTCTTCAATAAATATATTACTTTTGTGAAAGGAAAAGTGAACCTAAAGACATATAAAAACAATGAAGAAGAATGAACTGTCGATACATGTGATAACATAATGTTGTGGGAAAGAAGCAGACATAAGAAAGTATTATTTCACTTATCTGAAGTACAAAAACAGCCAAAAGTAATCTATGGTGACAGAGGTAAGGGTAATGGTGGACCTTATGAAGCTACTGACTGGGAAGGAACAAAAAGGAGGCTTCTAGGTAGATGGAAATGTTCTATACCTTGTTCTAGGAGATGGTAACCAAAAATTTCTCCATTTTTGGCATATTCTATTGCAAGGTACAACGTATTTTTGGTCTCTCTTACCTGATAAAGTTTGATTATATGAGGGTGGTCTAACATTTTCATAATTTGTACTTCTCAATAGATTTTCTCAATGTTCACTGCATCCAGCTGGGATTTATCTATTGTTTTTATCGCCACCTCCATCTGGTGTTGCCCCAGCTTCACCACAGCAAAGTTGCCCTTGCCAGTGGCCCTCGATATTATAGAACCCCACCTGGACCAGACCACACTGCAAGTGCCTCGACCATCTGCTGTGACCATGCTGGGCCTCACTGCTAGACACAGCAGACTGGAGCATGGACAGACAGACAGGAGGGAAAACTAGAGGGTGGCAGGCCTCAGCTGGGGCAATGGCCACTTGGCTCACGCCTCTAATGTATTTTTAATCTTGTCTATTGTATCTCACATTCCCACAAGCACTTTCACTTTTCTTTGCAGGCTTTCAGATTGTTCTTTATCCTCACCCAGTATCTTCGTAATAAACTTTATCTCTTTAGTCATATTTTCCTTCAACTCCTTGGTTTGATTTAGGATATTTGTGTGATTATCATTGATTAGTTATCTTAAAACCTGTGTCTTGTCAAGATTTTGGGTTTGTTTCTTCCTGTAATTTTTTTGCTGATGTCTAGGTATCTGACTATGTTGGTGAATTTAGATTGATGGTCAATTTATCTCTTTTTCCTCGTGGTTTTGTTTCATGGCTCTTCTTTAATTTTTGGTTCAACAAATTCTAAGTCTTTACAACTGCCCAGCTTAATTTATCATATTATGGCCGAGGACCCACTAACGGGGAACAGATCAACTACAAGGGATCTGGGACAAGAGACTCAAAAAAGCATTTTTTTCTTCTTGCAGTTTCCTGCCTTCTCATCAGATGACATTCTTCAGGAAATCTTACCAAGTAGGTCTCTTTCAACCTCCAATTGCCCATGATTCTGCTCTGGCAAGAGTTCAAATTTAAAGTGGACTTTGCTGGCCAAACTCACTGAAGAGATATCACCTCTGCCTCACCTTCCCTCTTCCTAGAGAGGAAGATGTCTGTTCCCCTCTTAGTTGGCTGCAGTGAGTGATGGGTTTTATCTAGGCTATTTGCCTTTAGGACAGAGGATGGTTGCTGTTTGCCGTTCCTGGCCACAGGGCACAGTAACTCATGGTTTTCATTTTGGCTTCTTTGTCTCTGTCCCTCACTCTCTTGGACAATGCACAATACTCTCCTGGTCTGCAGATTCCAAAAGCACCTCCCTCAGACAGCTTTTTGCCCTTCCTTCATTGTTTTTGTAAAAGAGCTGAGCCATGCCTACCTACCCCAATGCCATCTCCCTGGAAGTCCCCTTACATATTTTTTTTTTCCCTTGGTTATCACATTGTTCCCCTATGTGTAATCATAATTTTTTGTTTTTATTTTAAAGGTTTTTCTTTAATTGCTGCCTTTCATCAGTTTGACTGATGGCTTAGGGTAGTATTATTTGCATATTACTTGTTCAGGGTTTGCTGAGTTTATTGAAATTGTAATTTTTTTCACAAAATTCATCATTCAGCTATTATTTCTTAATTTTTTCTTCTATCACTTTCTCCCTTTCTACTGTTTCTGTGAATCCTATTATATGTATGTTCAATATCTTGAAATATCCCAAAGAATTCTGAGGCATTACTTTCCACCAATATTTTCCCTGATTCTTCAGATTGGATAATTTCTGTTGAACTATCTTCCAGTAAACTGATTTTTTCCTCTGCTAGCTCAAATCTTGAGCCCACCCAGTAAATATTTTATTTCTTTTATTGCTATTTTTTAGCTCTAGGATTTCTATTTGTTACTGTTTTATAGTTTTATCCCTATATTTAAATTCCCTACCATTAATGCTATATTTCTTCTTTGATTCTTTAACTATATTAACTTTTAATTCTTGGAAACTATTTATAATATATAAGTTCATGCTTTCATTTGTTAAACACAGCATTTAATCCTACTTGGGATCAATTTACAGAGACTAATTTGTTTGGTTTTTAGTTTGTTTCCCCCTGTGTATAGGTAATAATATTCTGTTTCTTTTTCATATATAGTAATTTTTTGTTGAAAATTAGACATCCTTAATAGTATGTTGTACTGACTCTGTTATCTTTCTTGTTCTCCTGAGTATTGTTGTTTTATAGTAGACAGTTGATTTTTCTCAATTCAAACTACAAAATCTGGTACCTCATAGTATATAGGAATTAATATTTCTGTTCCTATTTTTTTGGCTTCTGGATCCTGTTTCTCTAGTTTGGTTTACTGAGTGTTTCCCCCAAACCTGCATAGTACAGTGGTCAGTAAAATATTTGAGCAGGTTTTATATTCAGATTTGGGGGCTCACTCTTTTTGTGATTCTTTTACTGCTGCTGTTCTCCTGAATTTCCAGTTACTCCAAAAGTCCAAATTTTGGTCTCTGAAAGCCCAAGCCAGTAAGACTTCCATTCCCTGCTACCTGAGCTATGTGTTGCTTGGGGAAGACACTTAGTCAGAAACACAGCAAATTTGTAAATCTTGAACAGGAGAAGTTCTGTCTTTTGAGGGTAGACATTCTCTCCTCCATTTCTGACTGTTTCTTTTGTAGGATTCATGGAATATACAATGTTTCACCATCAGCAAGTGGCTTTGAAAAAATTAATATACTTAGCATTTGGATCACTGGCCTTTTACATTTGTCTCATTTCCAGAATGCCCTCCTTACATTTCTAGCTGATCTTTTGCTATAAATTCTGATATATGCAATCTAAAATCAATGAAACTGCAGTTTCCCATTGCCAGAACTATATGGGTTTGGGACTTCCCTAAAGTAATAAAAAATTAAAATCTTTTAATTTTTACCCAATGCATGGTAGCCTTTCAAGAGTAAATTCTACTCTTGTTTATAACTGCCTTTAGCTGTTTTCCACTGCCTTCAAATATTCCTTTGAATATTTGTGTTCAGTTTTATAACTTTTCTGAGAAAAGACTTGCTCAAACTCTTCATACCACCATTTCCAGAAATGCCACCCCATTTTTAAAATTTATTTTTAATGTAAATTTTTTCTTTGTTTTTAAAGAAGTTTACATTACATAAATGTTACATAGAAAATATAGAGGATTCCCATATACCCCATTCTCTACCCCTCCACACTTTTCCCCACTAACATCATCTTTCATTAGTGTAGTGTATTTGTTACAAATGATGAATGCATATTGAAGCGTTGCTACTAACCATGGTCTATAGTTTACATTATGGTTTACACTTTGCACCACACCATTTTATAGGTTTTGACAAAATGTATGAAGGTCTCTATCTGTCATTGCAATGCCATGCAGAACAATTCCAATGTCCCCTAAATACCCCATGTTACACCTGTTCTTCCCTTTCTCTCCCCTCAGAACCTCTGGTGACCACTGCCTTTATATCAATTTTACAAGTTCTTCCATTACTAGAATAATAATAAGTCTACCTTAATCCATAGTTACATTCTCCCTTTAGGTTTGTACATTCCCCAGTCTTGATGATTTGGGGATGCTGATGACCACACTGTCTTAAATTTGTTTATTTTAGTAAATTAAATGGTGACCCTCTAAAAGATATGCCTATGGTCTAATCTGCAGTACCTGTGAGTATAACCTTATTTGGAAAAAGGGGCTTTAGAGCTATAATTAATTTAAGGATCTTGAGATGATTTAATCTTGGATTATCTGGTGGGCTCTAAATCCAAAGACCAGTGTCTTTATAAGGGAAAAGCCAAAGGGAAATTTGAGGGAGAGGGAAGAGGAGAAGGCCATTTGATAACAGAGGCAGAGATTAGAGTTACAAAGTTAAAAGCCAAGGAAAGCATGCAACAACAATAAGCTGGGACAAACTAGGAATGATTCTCCTCTAGAGACTTTGGAGTGAGTGCGGCCCTATCAACATCTTCAATTTGAACTTCTGGACTCCAGAACTATGAGGGAATAAATTTATGTTGTTTAAGTCAACAAGGTTGTGGTAATATGTTACAGCAGCCTTATGAAACAAATACATTTATTTCTAGGTTTTTGTTTTATTTGCAAAAATGAATATATATTAAATTTTGTAGGAAGACAAAATCATTGTTCAAGATCCCAAAGTGAACTTTGATTTTGGATGTGGGATGCTTTCAAAGAATCACTCCCAGGCGAGGCTCAAAACCCAAGTGTTTTATCTAGGCGAATGGTGGTAGATGAAGATAGATGGAGGGATTCTGCACAAATCCTATTTCTGGAGCAGTGAGTTAAATGTATTTTCTTCTTAGATTTTAAAGGACTGACCACATTGTTGTAATGCTGTCATGACACACTGATACATGATAATTTTGTTACTACTGGATTTAGATTTTAGATATTCAAGGATTGACCACATTGCTGTAATGCTGTCATGATACATTGATACATGACACTTTTGTTACTACTGGCTAAACCATGTATTTCATTGAATAAAGGTAGCCCCAGTATTTTCCAGGCTGTCAATATATTTCCTTCCTTTTGATCTCTTTCTCTCTCTCTCTCTCTCATCTATATCTATCTATCTATCTATCTATCTATCTATCTTGTATCTTTCTACCTATCATATTGAAACTAACCTTTTTGAGCTACTAACAAAAGCCATTTTCAATTAAAACCACAAATAATTTAAATATAGGCTGTATGTGTTTACAGTGGAATTGCATGTCTTCTAGAATTTAGACTTATTATTATAACAAACTCAGTTGAAGTAAAATAGCTGCAAAATTGCTGCAAACAATTTATAGATAAATTAGTTAATTATTAATTTTAGCTCTAAAAGTATACATTAAATGTAAGGGTTTATTAAAGAAATATGGCTCTGTGTCCTGCCATTCTAGTTTCATTTATTGTTCATTTCAGTAAATGATGAAGCAAATATCTATATTTATGAATTTCTCAAACACTATACTTCCACTTTAGGGCATGATGAATAAAGGGTGATGTGACTATATTGAAACCATGCAAGAAAATAATTTCTATTATTCTGGTTGCCAAATATACTTGGTGCTTCAAAATAGCACAGTTGGTTTAACACTACAGAACAAATATATTTCAATACAATATGAGTGCAATAAGGCTAAGTTGCAAATTTTGACCCTGCTTTTTATGTTTTCTTTTTTAAAAATTATTTATTTATTTATTTATTTATTTATT
>PVKH010007808.1:0-19928 GCA_004027955.1 Chaetophractus vellerosus | reverse complement strand
GGCGGCTCTGGCCCGCCCATGGCGGCTTGCCATTCTCAAGGCGGTCTGCCCGCTAGGAGAGGTCCCCGGGAACCGAACCCGGGGCCTCCCATGTGGTATGCCGACGCCCTATCCACTGGGCTATCCAGTCGGCCCCGGCATTTGACTTTTTAATGAGTGTAAGCCTTCAAGTATAAATTTCATTTTGTTCATTTTATCTTTTGATCAGATTTTGAGTTTTGTTCTTATACTTATCCTACTTGGAATCTCCTAAATTGACTATCAGCATATTTGTTAAGTACTATGACATCAAGGACATTGAAGTTTGAAAAATGTTGTTCTAAATTATTTATAAAATGCTTGATGAGCCATGGTCCTTAGCCCAGTCTTCTAAAAACCACACAAGGTTTTTGCCAATTAATTTGTTTCCTCTATCTTCTGAGAGAGGAAATTATTCTCTTTGTTTAATCGACCATAATTGTCCTTGGGGACACATTCGTATCCTAAGCTCTTACCACTCTACAAAGATTAAAATATTCTACTTTTAGAAAAATTAGACTTCAAGCAGTTGTTAGAATATAAAGTTTCTTTCCCTATCTCTTGCTTCTATGCTAGCTTTGTAATTTATATAAAGGATCACCTGGCTATTACTTTGTCCTTTTACCTTCTCACCCAAATGTTCTCCACCATGTTGGAGGAACCTGGATGTAGTTGTTAGTGGGACTTGTCATGAGGGTAAAAGAGTCTAATCAAGGATGTGGATGTGATGATGGGATTATCAATTGATACTATATAGATTTAAGGCGAGAAAAAAGTGGTGAGGTAGGTGTTGGGTGCTTGGTGAGATGTGGGGACAGGAAACAAATTCATAGCAAGTTGGACTTGGAACAGTCATTGGCAGACAAGGCAGGTGAGATAGCCATGTTTGGAAACGACTGGTACTAAGGCAAGAATCAGCCAAATGATAGGTTAGCTGGGATTTCTTCTAAGAAGGGGATTTGCATGAGCCAGCTGCCAGGAATTACCTGAAAGGAGGTGGTACTCTTTGGGCCCCTGACAGTCTACTGCGGTTGCATTGGTTAATCAATTTGTACAAGTATATAATTTTATGATGTGTATGGCTGTTACCTTTCCCTTATTGTAAATTCATTAGATTTGAACAAGGTTTACCCACTCGTATTCTCTTCTGAATCCTAAATCTGATTGATTTCTGTAAATTTGTTTCCCCTATGATAAGCAGGTACCATGTATTAAATACCAGGCTTTCATATATATCCCAGTTTCCTTGCATGGCTTCCTGACCTGAACATTCTGCACTGTACCCCCATGATTTTTCCAGATGTGGCTTGCTATGTACTTAATTTCTCTTCTCCTTGAGAATACAGCACAGTGATTGTGAGTGTCTGTGACCCTTACCTCACACATATTTCAAAAGTTAACTCAAAATGGATCAAAGACCTAAATAGAAGAGTTAAAACCACAAAACCCCTAGAAGAAAACATAGGGGGATATCTTCAGGACCTTTTATTAGCCAATGAGTTCTTATACTTTATACCAAAAGCACAAGCAACTGAAGAAAAAATAGATAAATTGTACTACGTCAAAATTAAAAACTTTTGTGCAACAAAGGACATTATCGAGAAAGTGAAAAGACAATCTCTACCGAATGGGAGAAAATATTTGGAAATCATATATCGGACAAGGGTATAATGTCCAGAATATATAAAGAACTCCTATAAGTCAATAACAAAAAGACAACCCAATTTAAAAATGGGCAAAAGGTACATGAAAAGATGCTCAACATCATTAACTATTAGGGAAATGCAACTCAAAATCACAAGGAGGTACCACTTCACATCCACTAGAATGGCTGTTATAAATAAGTAACTGTTGGGAAGGATGTGGAGAAGTAGGAGTACTCGTACATTATCAGTGGGAGCGTAAAATGCTGTGGCAGTTCCTCAAGAGGTGAAGTAAAGAATTACTATATGAGGGGAGTAGATGTAGCTCAAGTGGTTGAGCACCTGCTTTGCATATATGGGGTCCTGGGTTTGATCCCTGGTACCGCCTGAAAACAAATGAGTAGACCAGCTCTTGTTGGAGAGTGGATGTGGTTCAGTGGTTGAGCGCCTGGTTGAGTGCCTGCTTTCCATGTATAAGATCCTGGATTCAATCCCTGGTACCTCCTTATAAAAAAAAATTGCTATATGACCTTGCAATCCCACTTGTAGGTATATATCTCAAATAATTGAAAGTGGGGAATCAAAGAGATACTTGCACACTGATAGTCATAGTAGCAATATTCACAATAGCCAAAATGTGGTAGCAACCTGTGTCCATCAGCAGGTGAATGGATAAACAAAATGTGGTACATATGTACAACAGAATATTATTCAGCTGTAAAAAGTATTGAAGTTCTCATACATGCACCAACATGGATAAATCTTGATGACATCATGTTGAGTGAAATAAGCCAGACAAAAAAGGACAAATGTCATATGATCTCACTTATATGAAATAATTAGAATGTGCAAATTCTTTGGAGCCAAGACTGTCTGGGTTTGCCTCCCAGTTCCATTACTTACTAGCTTTGAAAGTATAGGCTATTTAACTCCTATTTGTCTCAATCTCTTCATCTGGGTCTAGTAATAGTATCTACTGCAGTGTTTTGTGAGGATTAACTCATGAAAAATGCTATGCTCCAGGCTTATTGTAAGCCCTCAAATGTCAGCAATAATAATGATACATTAATTCTCACAGCCTTCATAAGCAAACATTTTACTGATGAGGAAGCTGAATTTCAGAGAGATTAAGTGACTTTTAGAAGATTGTATGCTATTTTCTCACTATCTATGGTTTCTCTGTTTATAAAGTATGAAAGAAGTACTTGTCTTTTCTTGTCTACCTTCATCTATTTCTCATTTTAAAAAATTTTAAAAAGAGGAGGTGGCTTTAGAAAGATGCTGTGAAAAAAGTATAGTGTGCTAGTGATGGTAATCATTCAGCAGCCATTTGAGTTTCTTTTGAGTGCCTGTCACTACTAAGAGTTAAACACAGTCCTAACCTTAAGGAGTTCACAGGCTGGTGAGGAAGGCAGACAAGTAAATTGTCAGTTATAATACACAGAGATAAGTGTTATGATTAACTGCAGATGCTGTAAGAGCACATAAGATGGGAATCCTCCCAGATTTGTTTCGGGGTGGGGTGGGGTTGTAGAGTTGGGTTGGAGGGAGAAGCAAAACCTGCACTAATTTTAAAGGATGCACAGACAGTAGGAAGGAGAAGGGAGGGGTGCCCTTCTGGCAGGGAGATGACACATAGGTGCTACAGATGCCCACAGGAAAAGAGGGTATGGCATGTGGGGGGTCCATACTTAAGATAAAGGGGGATGGTTAAAGCAAACAGTAAGATGATAAAATGCCTGTGGTAGAATGTAGGTAGTGGTTATAGCGGTGTTCACTGTAAAATTCATTCAACTTTTCAGTATATTTTAAATTTTTTATAATAAAATGTTGAGGGGTAGATTATTACAGAAAGTAAAGTCAGGAATGGATTTGAAGATGGGGGAAGGGATTATGTTTCTAACTGGCAAAAATGTTACAACTATGGTGATAAGTGGTGTATTAGGCAAAGGGGTGCTGATGCAAAATACCAGAAATTGGTTGGTTTTTATAAAGGGTGTTTATTTGGGGTAGAAGCTTACAGTTACCAGGCCACAAAGGATAAATTTCTTCCCTCACCAAAGTCCACTTGTTGGAGCAAGACAGCTGCCGACGTCTCCAGGGTTCAGGCTTCTGGGTTCCTCTGTTCCCGGGGCTGCATTTCTCTCTGGGCTTAGCTTCTGTTTCCTCCACAAGTTCAGCTGTAGACCATGAGGCTTTCTATGCTTTGCATCTCTCCACAAGGCCAGCTGTAGACTATCGGGTGAACTGCTCACTCCAACATCAGAACTGATTCTCCAATCTGCTTCTCTCATCATTGCTGCCTTTTGTCTAGCCTTTTATACTTGAGACCACGCCCACCGAGGGGTGGGGCTCAACATCCCACTGACGTGGCAGTTAACGCCCTAATCATAACTTAATCATGCCCAGATGAACAGATCAGTTTACAAGCATAATCCAATTTATATTTTTGGAATTCATAATTAAATAAAACTGTTAAACCATTACACTCCACCCTCTGAATTCCAAAAATACATTACAATATTTTTAAAAACCTTAAATTAGTAACAATTGCAAGTACAAAATCAGTTCAAAGAAATACAGTTTGTCTTCAGGCAAAATCCCTTCTAGCTGTAGAACTCTGAAACTTACAAAACAATTTAACTTCTTCCAATACACAAAAGGAAAGACAAAAAATACACATTTAAATTATCATAAGGAGAAATTGAGATGTTAAACATGAGTCATGGATCCTCTACAGTTCAGCGATACTGCAGGGCATCTTCCATTCCATTTCAAAGTCTGAGAGTCATTCCTAAGATGATGGTTTCTTCTCCTTGGGGCCACATGGGAACCCACCCTTTCCACAGGCTTGCCCAACAGCCATTTTCTTGGTTCCAACCTCATCAAGCATCTGGGTGTCGACCAAGCTTCAGATATCCACACCTTACCCAATCTTTGGGTTAGAGCCTTAGCACCCCTAGTACAGTGAGGTGAAGACAACATTCCCCCTAACCTTTGGCATACAGGTTCAACCATCTCAGAGCAATGAGTTGGCCACCTGGCCTTCTCTAACCTTTGGCACACAGGCCAAAACTTTTCAGAGCAACTAGTTGACCACCTGGCCTTCCCTAATCCATGGGGGACAGGAGCACCCCTCTCAGACCTAAGGGGTGCTGACCTTAACCGCCCTAATCTTTGAGGAATGTGCTCCACCTTCCCTGTACCCTCGGGTGGCAAAACTCTCCCAGAACATCTGATGGGAACATCCAGTTTTCAACCTCCCAGGCAAACTCACCCTCTCTGGACGCAGGGGTAGGGTTCCTCCCTTGGCCCAAGGCGATGTCTTGATTCCAGATCTCAGCTTCCATGGTTTTCTCCTTAAAGCTGTTTCTCCTTCAATGTCTCCTTTGCATGCCCTTTTTAGTCCAAGTGAACAGTGGTTTTGTTCATACAGCTCTCTCAAAAACTTTGTTGATTTAGCATGCAGGAAGCAGGGGTCCAAGTCATCAGACAGTAAGACTTTCCACAAGTCTTTCCTAGATAACTCCATCTTCAATTCTGATTTACAATTTCCAGGTTTAGCTAAATCTTCAAATGGGGCACTTTGATTTGGAAATTTGATTTCCAGAAACTTGGAAGTTCCAGAATCAGTTTCTGTTTTCTTTGTGCCCAAAAGTTCAGTCCTTGGTGTATTTCTTTCATCTAGCATTTTGCTATAAGCTACAAGGAGAAGCCAAGCCACATTCTCCGGGTTTACTTTGGAAAGTGCTTTGGCTAAATGCTCAGGTTTGCCGTTTTCAAATTCTGTCTTCCCTATAACACCAGGGGTTAATCTTGCTAAATTCTCTGCAACTTTAAAACATGCATCGCCTTTCCTCCAGTTTCCAATAATAATTTCATCATTAACTTCTAAGGCATCATAGAAAGTCTCTTTAGCATCCATCTCACAATTTTTTCCTTCTAAGGACTTATCAAAAAGAACTTTAAGCTCCATATTGCTATCAACAGTCTCTGCAAAGCAATCTAGGCCTTTTCCATTAAGTATTTCACAATTCCTCCAAAAAATACCCCTTACTTAATCATGCCCAAATGAACAGATCAGTTTACAAGCATAATCCAATTTATATTTTTGGAATTCATAATTAAATAAAACTGTTAAACCATTACACCACGTGTTGGAGCAAGGTGGCTGCCAACATCTATAAGGGTTTGGTTCCCTGGGTTCCTCTCTTCCTGGGGCCCATTTCTCTCTGAGCTCAGCTGCTCTGCTTTTTCCTCAAGGCCAGCTATAGACTATCACGTGAACGGCTTGTCTCTCTTCCCAGGGCCTCTGCCATGTCTAATCAAGCCTTCTCTCTGCTCCTCTGTGTCCTTACTTCCTGGGCTCCAGCATCCAAAACTCAAACTCCTGTGCCTTGTCATTTTCTCTGTGAGTCACCACCCATCAAGAGGGCGGGGATGCAACGTCCTATTGAAGTGGCCTAATCAAAGCCT
Organism: Chaetophractus vellerosus; assembly: GCA_004027955.1. Lineage (NCBI taxonomy): Eukaryota > Metazoa > Chordata > Mammalia > Cingulata > Chlamyphoridae > Chaetophractus > Chaetophractus vellerosus. Next base: position 13,791 of record PVKH010007808.1, on the reverse strand, counting down.
TAATCATTATTTAATCAAGAAGAAGTAAAACCTCTGAATCCATTATAATCTAATATGCTCGGAGGGACAGACCCATTTACAAACATAATCAAATATCTATTTTTGGAATTTATAAATAATATCAAATTGCCACATGTGGTCTCCTAGAAATCTTATCAGTTGTCATAGTATCCCCTGTACCCAGAGATATGTGAATGTCGAATGTTCCTCAATCTCTGTAATTATTTAAAATTCTTAGAATTATGTCTGAATTCCCAAATAATAGGTACAAATTAATATGTTTTCTATTCTGGGAACCCTTGTTTATTATTGTAGTTTCACATAACTCAAATGTGCTGTGTTGTGTATATGCTACTAATGTGATCTGGGAAAGTCACCCAAGTCACCCTTTCATTCATCTACAAATTTTTATTGAGTGACCTGTTATGCTAGTTGCTGGGTAATTGTCTCATATCATGAATGGACCTTTTATAGTCTAACAAAAATTTGGATTTTATGCTTAGGTTTTATGTGAGTAAGTAAAGGAGATCTATTAAGCAGGGGTGTGCCATGAACATCAAGAGATACATATAAAGGAAGTGAATTGGAAAGGATTTCTTAGGTGACTGCTTCAGAATTGCTGACAGAAGTGGTGCAGTCTCATCTACCTCCAATTGTGATTCATGCAATGATTTTGCATCCCTTAAAAATTAAAAGCTTCTTTGAAGAAAAGTTTCACATGTTTGGTATCTCTCTTAGTTTGTATGACAAGTATCACAGTGGGTTGGCTTAAACAACAGAAAACAAAATTTAGGTCTTCGTGGGCTATGATTTCTCCTGGAGTCGGTAGAGGTCTAGCACTGGCTTGCCGCAGTCCTGGTGGTTCCTTGGCTGGCATCTCTTTCGGTCATAGGGAGATCTGCCTTATTCTCTGGCTTCTTCTGACTGACCACACCCGAATTTCCTCTGCATATGAGGATACCTATCATGTGGATTAAGGCCCACCTTGATTCAATTTGGCTTCATCTAAGTAGGATCTTTTAAGATCCTATTCACAAATGAATCCACACTTATCTTTTTTTTTTTTTTTTTTAATCAATAAAAAACATGAATTGGCTTGCTTACTGCATTACTTTCCACTATTACCTTCTTCTGTTTCCAGCAGCTTCTCTTTTTACTGTAGGTTCCTTCTAGAATAGAATGTAATTTCATAGTGCCTTTCTTTTTACCACAAACAAGACAGAACACAAACAGTTTCTGAAAGGTGGAAATCAAAAGGTTACCTTCTTGTTCTCACAATTTCACTTTTTTTCCCTTTCACCTGAAAAGGAAAACAATTAAATGTTAACTGTGGATGGATGTTGAGGTAGCCAAAGGGCTAGAAAATATATATATATTTTAATTTCACAGGAACTTTAAGATAATTGATTTTGAAACAGTACTTGGCATATTATATTTGGTGGGTGGGATAAAGAGGAAGATAAGGGTTTGTGAGATTAAACCAGCTGACCACCAATCAGTAGTCCTGTTTCTAAAAACTAATTCATAGTTTGCTTTGGAATGTAGATATACTAACATTTGAGATATTAATGATGTAAGAAAATTTTAAGCAATGGAATTTAAAATTTGTTTCCTATTGACCAGAGAAATTAATCTGGGCCTAAGAGAAAGTAATTGCTTGGATGAATCATCACTAAGATGATGCTATTAAATGTATTGTCTAATTTATATTCCGTTAATGTCTTCATAAATCTTTTATGTACTAAACTTTGACTTAAGTCATTTCTTATGAATCTTGCTTAATATCCCCTAAAGTATAAAATCCTTTATTTTCTCATAGATGTACTTGAGGGATACAATGGAACAATATTTGCATATGGGCAAACATCCTCTGGGAAGACACACACAATGGAGGTAACATTTTATAATCTGCATTTGGATATAGTTTGAAGTAGAGATAGAACCTTCATTACTTGTGAAATTATTTTACTATGCTTCATCAGTTTTATTTTCTCTTTATTGCTTTTTCTCCTCCACATACGTGTAACATCATTGTTGGAATCTCATCAATTCCTGAGTTTGAATAGAGAGGGATACCTATATGTGAAATTATATCTACCTTTATCAGTTAGCATAACCACAAAATAAAGAACATTTGAGAGTCTCTTGTTAGCTATGTAAAAAGTTTAATTTTTCCAATTTTGGATTTTGTTAAGTTTTTTGTTGCTCTATAATGTAGGAAATTTTCAGTGCTTATGTATTGTTGATTCAACTCATAGTATTAACTTTTCTTCTCCTCTCTTGTCCTTCCCCTTTCCCTTCCTGTCTGTTAAGAAAGTTGCCACACGTATCAGTGCTATTAATAATTGATGTGAACCTGCTCTAGCTTTGCGTTGAGAAAACAGCCTGTGATCTTCTGTCATTGTTACGGATCATCTACTATATCTTTTATCTGAGTATGCTACTTGACCGCCTATTTTAATGTCATTCCTATTATTCACTTTCATAAAGTCAGAATCAGAAGAACAAGGACATTCCAAGCATCTGTGTGAATTTGACTTAAAAATAGAAGGAAAACTACAGATTTATATAGAAAAAAACTAAAACCTTTTCCTAGAATATATTTGTTTACAAATGTGGATAATCTAAGTCTGATTAAATGAAAAGCTGTCAGTTGGATAAGCCATGTGGTTGACATACAGTATTATGTGTAATTTACCAATAAACATAATCATTGAGTTGGAGTTTTGTAAGTATTGTAGAGCCATTTCCACCAAAAATAGAGTTCCTATCCACTATTGCCTTTGAACTGTAGATTGAAAGCTTTGCTTTTTAATTTGTACTTTATAATTTAAGAAGCCTGGTTTGTCTTCTCTTTAGGGTAAACTTCATGATCCAGAAGGCATGGGAATTATTCCAAGAATAGTGCAAGATATTTTTAATTATATTTACTCCATGGATGAAAATTTAGAATTTCATATTAAGGTAAATTCCTTGGGGAAAGGTTATATTTACTTTACACCTTTAAAAAAAATTCTATTCCGAAAAATAACAAATGCTGATTTCTTTATTTTTAAAACTTTTAAAAATCTTTTTAAAGATTTATTTTATTTTATTTCTCCCCGCGCCCCCCCCCCTTGTTTGTGCTTGGTGTCTGTTGTGTGCTGTTGTGTCTGCTCGTCTTCGTTTTTTAGGAGGCACCAGATCTGAAGCTGGGACCTCCCATGTGGAAGGGAGGCACCGAGTTGCTTGAGCCACATCTCTCCCTGCTTGTTGTATCTCTCGATGTGTCTCCTTGTGTCATCTTGTTGCATCAGCTTGCCACGCCAGCCCTGTGTGTCAGCTTACTGTCTTGCTCATTTAGGAGGCACCGGGAACTGAACGTGGGACCTCCCGTGTGGTAGGCGGGTGCCCTACTGCTTGAGCCACATCCGCTTCCCTCTTTCTTAATTTTTAAAAATTATTTTTATGGACTATATAGTGGAAATATTGTTAGGGTTAGTAAACTTGAATTCTTGTTTATCTACCACTAGATGACCTTAAACAAGTTACCTAAGTCTCTCTTGTCCTTAGCCTCCTTGTCTATAACATAAGAGAATTTGTCTTACTATAGAACTCAGGTTCCTACCACTCTAAATAGTCTGACTCATTTTAGATAAAGACATGTAAAGGAAATTGCTTTTTATTTTACTATATTGACTTTTTCTTTAAAGGAGTTACCAGAGGTTGAACCCAGGACCTCGTACATGCAAAATAGGTGTTCAGCCACTGAACTATACCCACTCCTGCATTTTATTTTAGTTATTTAAGCAGTTTAGCTAATTTATTTCTTCCCATTAGAATGTGAGCTATGTCTGATTTGTTGATAACTCTGTCCCCCTAGTCTAGACAATGCCTGGCACTCAGACCTCAATAAATAGTTAATGAGTAAGTAAATAAATCATCTTATAGTTTTAATTGATTTTTTTCCCCTTTTTTATTTCTTTGCCCTTTAGGTTTCATATTTTGAAATATATTTGGATAAGATAAGAGACCTATTAGATGGTAAGTTAATTCCTGCTCTTTGAATTTTTAAGTAGCACTTGTTACTTTTTTTTAGTTGTAAATGTGAGGCAATTTCATAAGAATCTATGTGAAATTGACTGCAATTTATAGTAAACTAATCTTTTAAGATCTTTTTGTAGTTTTAATTGAATGCTTTTTGACATCTAGAATAACTTGTTTAAAGCACATTTTTATGGGTACTTCCTAAGTAATAATTAAGCATTGGACTAGGAGTTAGAGAAACTGAATCCTGGGTCTTACTTAGCCTTCTATCAGCTGTCAGTTAGATGCATTTTCCTTGGGCAAACCATTGAATGAACTTCCCTGGCTTAACATTCTTATTTACAAAATGGGAGTGGTAGAGGTTGAACTAGATCTAAAATTCTGTATTGCTGTATTGATTTCTATATAAGTCTGCTGTTTCCACAGGGTCTTGATTTTAGAGATGTAAGTATACCTCTTATCATTAGGTTGTTTGGAGAAGGAAACAATCAATTGAATTAGGTATTTCATGGCCATTGTAAAAGTTGAGGAGACTGTTGCTAATACTTAGAGGGTTATTTTTCTTTTTCAGTTTCAAAGACCAATCTTTCAGTTCATGAAGACAAAAACCGAGTTCCCTACGTAAAGGTACTTAAAAAGTAATACAGAATGATCATTGAGACAAGCCCTGTGATAATTTTTAAAAATCTTTTTATTGAACTATAAAGTGCAAGAATCTCAGGATGTTGACATGGTTTTTAAAAATTGTTTTATAGGGGTGCACAGAGCGTTTTGTATGTAGTCCAGATGAAGTTATGGATACCATAGATGAAGGAAAATCCAACAGACACGTAGCAGTTACAAGTAAGTAGAATATTTATAAAATGGTCTTAAAGTTTCCTTATCCAGTTAATTATAACATTTTTTAAATGTAAGATAATGCTTCAGAGAAATATTGGTAAGGCGAAGCCATGCTTGTTTATATTCATGTAATTTCATTGCAGATATGAACGAACATAGCTCTAGAAGTCACAGTATATTTCTTATTAATGTAAAACAAGAAAACACACAGACGGAACAAAAACTGAGTGGAAAACTGTATCTGGTTGATTTAGCTGGTAGTGAAAAGGTAAAATCTTTATATATATTCTGGTAGATATCCAAGCATGTCCATAAACTTTAGCTTCATTTTGTACTTATTGCAGTATCCTTTGTTACATCTTGAAAAATTTTATCAAATTGGATTTGGGAATAATTTTTGAGAGATAACAACCATTGATGCCAATGCTTTATGATTAAATAACAATATGAATATCATTTCCAGATTTTTATATCATTTGGACCATAGTCCATGTCAACCAATAGGTGTTACCTTTGACTTAAATGAGTGTTTTTTATTGAGAAATTGTTCAGTATATAATCCAGTTGGGGATTTTATTAGATATCCCTTCCTAAATTTTGGTATCTAAACTGTCTCTGTTTCTGACAGTTATGGCATCAACATTATGCTTTAGCAAATTTTAAAAGGTTCCTTTCTTGTAATATTAACAAAATGAACCTAATAGATCAGTGAATGAAAAAGAGTAGTACTCAAGAAGTAGTGATACCTTAAAGTAAATGCTTCTTGGCAAATAACATCGTGAAGCAATTCACTTTTTTTTTCCTGGTTATTGCTGACCTCTGAAATTTTTTAAAAATTTAAAGAAAATTATTTTAAACTTGTAATTTTGTTTTCATCCTTTTGAATTCTTATGTATAGGTTAGTAAAACTGGAGCTGAAGGTGCTGTGCTAGATGAAGCTAAGAACATCAACAAGTCACTTTCTGCTCTTGGAAATGTTATTTCTGCTTTGGCTGAGGGTAGTGTGAGTATATATGTCTTCTACTTACGTGTTTTTATTTTCAGGGGGATTATTTAAATATCAGGGATGTGTGTGTATGTGTATATGGATGAACATGTGTGTGAGAGGAAGCTTCATTGTGGGTAATTTTCTTCTTTTTTTTTTTTTTTTCTTTTCTTGCTATGTAGACATACGTTCCATATCGAGATAGTAAAATGACACGAATCCTTCAAGATTCATTAGGTGGCAACTGTAGAACCACTATTGTAATTTGCTGCTCTCCATCATCATACAATGAATCTGAAACAAAATCTACGCTCCTATTTGGTCAAAGGTCTGTTGTTTAAAAATACAAAGCCTAAATGACAAGCCTTATGTTTATTTTATTAAATCTGGGAAAATGTCAATAGATATTCAAATCAGTGCATATTAGTGTGCTAGACATACTCCTTTTTAATTGAGAGACAGATATTACAATATAAGCAAAACCTCATTTTTAGGTTGCTTAGGTTTGAATTCATTTTTAATACACATTAAAGTCAAATTTTACTTTAGTCAAATTTATGTGAGAAGCTTTAATTTAGCACTAAAGAAAATAGCATTTGAATCAGATAATAAAGTAAAAGGCTAACAGATAATTCTGTGTTAAACATAAAGACATTTGTGATAGGTTCAATCTGTGAGATAGTCTAGAAAAATCAATAATAATGACTTGATTTTTGATCTTCAGTAATTTTTTAATTGTCTTGCAAATATATTGGAAAAATATAGGCTTTTGGCTTGATGTTCTTTAAGCATTCACAGATGTTGGAGCTGACTCAAATTTAGTTGCATTGTGAATAAGCATTATACTGATTTAGTCTAAAAGATAATTGGACAAAAATAATTAAGTTAAATTAATTATATGTACATTTGTTACATAGAGATATAGATACTAATCAAAAATAATAAATTTGTCACATCCTTTTGTCCTCCTTTTGTTAGGGCCAAAACAATTAAGAACACAGTTTGTGTCAATGTAGAGTTAACTGCAGAACAGTGGAAAAAGAAGTATGAAAGAGAAAAAGAAAAAAATAAGACCCTACGGAACACCATTCAGTGGCTTGAAAATGAGCTCAACCGATGGCGTAACGGTACAAACTTAAGAATTTGTTTTCAAGCATTTGGGGATCATCAAATAAAAACTAATAGAGTATTTATATTATATTCTCATGTAACCTGTGATAATACGCTTTGGAGGCACAGAGGCCAATTAGGAAGCTATAAAAGTCATGAGATGGCAAGGTACCTAGATTATGTTGTACACAATAAAAATGACAGGATTTGGTGGCTGGATTTAGAGAGTGGGGGAGGGTCAGTGATAATTCCAAGTTTTTAAATCTTAACTAAGCAGATAGAAAGTTGGTGAGACAAAATTAGCTTTAGACATGGATTTTTATTAACCATTATCTTCTTATTTTAGGTGAGACAGTGCCTATTGATGAACAGTTTGACAAAGAGAAGGCCAACTTGGAAGCTTTCACAGTGGATAAGGATATCACTATCACCAATGATAAACCAGCAGCCACTATTGGAGTTACTGGAAACTTTACTGATGCCGAAAGAAGAAAGTGCGAAGAAGAAATTGCTAAATTGTACAAACAACTCGATGACAAGGTAGATATTATTCATGTCCTATTTTGTTTTAAATTATTACTGACGTAGATATTTTCTAATTTCAATATTGTGGGTCCTAGTGATCTGTACACATCTTCATTGATATCTGTTAAAATTAAAAATAGTTAAACTAGAAAAAATAAAACATCACAATTTCATCAGGTTTACTTTTGTGCAGAAACTGTGTGGGCATTTCTTCCCCATCCTCTCTCCCCCATTATAAGCTAAAAGAACTTTCTAGAGGACATTTGGCTTTGGGTCATTGGAGACCCTGAATAAAATGACCTGTGCGAATCAGGGGTCTGAGGATCCTAGTTAAAGATTATGCAAGAGAGTCAATGTGGGGAACAGAAAAGAGTGGAAATAATGTCTTCCTGCTTTGCGTATATCACTAATGTCAATAGTGTGAAAAATAATAAATTATGGACTGAATAGAAAAGAAAGCAAGGACAAGAGCAGTAAAGAAGAAAATAATTCTAGTTTTTTGCTTTAAGCAGAGATAACAGGTGAAATGGCTGCGTAGCCATTATTTTCAGTAATATTTATGTGTGTTAATTATTTTTTAGCATTTAAAGTATTTAAAGAGTGGCTTTCATAAACATAGGTCTTTTTTCTTGTTGCATAAAAAATATAAGCTCCAGGGGAAGCAGTTGAATGCCTGTTTCCCACATGGGAAGTCCTGGATTTGGTCCCCGGTGCCTCCTAAAAACAAAAAAAAACAAACAACAAGCAAACAAACGGGGAAATACAAAACCAACTCAGGAGCCAGTGTGGCTTAGTCACTGGCTTGCTGCATGTCAAGTTCCAGGTTCAATCCCTGGCCCTGATACCTAAAAATATATATATAAGTAAAATATACATATATATAATATATAATGTATATATAAATATATATATATATATGCACTCCATTTATTGATAATTGGAAGGAAGTCCTTCCATTTTAACATTTTCTTAAGAAAAGAGTAAAAGCTTTGTTGAATTTGAAGAAATGGTTTTAATTTTGGGTAGTCTTTTAGAAAAATATTCACTGAAAAAAAAAGACTTGGCTCTATTTTATTTTTTAACTGGATACTTCAAATTTCTAGGATGAAGAAATTAATCAACAGAGCCAGTTGGTAGAGAAATTGAAGACACAAATGTTGGATCAGGAAGAGGCAAGTTTTATATTTTGTCATTAACATTTAAGTACATAAGAGATGATGGAGTCTAGCCAAAAGTAAGCTGTTCCTTTTGCCTGAGGCCACGGTAACTTTTGATTCCATTCCTCTTTAGTATATTTGGAATCGCTGCTGTAACATCTGTTTCCACTTATAGCTAGAATGAAGTTTTGTCTTGGAGTCTATTGTATATTTAAGAATAAACTTGTAGGGAAAATAAAAGATGAAGGAATCTATAGAGCTCAGAATACACTAGAGTGTTGAATATGTTTGTTCTGCATTCTGTATATCTTGTATCTTGGATCAATAGATTATATGGATTTAAGCGAAGATTGACTTTTTTTTTTTTTAGTTTGATTTCCATCTAATTGGAAGGGAGAAAAAAACTCTTTCAGTATTTATTGTTCAGTGTATATCTATTGTACTTTCTAATTCGTTCTTCTACCTTCCTTGTTTTGATGAAAAATGAGAAGCACCTTATTCTACCCAAAATATTCTAATTGATCCTGTGGAGAAGGCTTATAATGGTGAGCTGGAGTAACCTGAGATGACTCCTCCACTGCAAAGTATTTACATGGGGAAATGAGGGAGAAATGTAAAATGTAAAAAAATACAGTTTTTCATTTCCACTCTTTCACTTAGACACACGTGCAAGTCTAAAGAAAGAAAATGCTGATATCTGAATCCCGCTGACTTTGTCTTTATTAATTGTATAATCTGGATATTATTTGTAGTGATGTCACGTGAATAAAACCATTTTATACTTATTCACCCTTTCTACCTACATCCAGTCACTTGCTTATTTCTGACATCTTTACTTTCGTTGTTCTTGCATGTTTCTCTTCTCTTCCTCTCACCTAGTTTGGTCCTTCATTTTATCTCACCTGGCATAGCTGGGGATGATTGAAAATGATTCTTCATTTAAGGTTTTTTTTCTTATTGGGAGAGGGGTTTTTGTTGTTTTGGTTTTGTTTTGTTTTTTGTTTGACAATAACAGTAAGAACATTTATCTACCATGCCTCCCGGGTTGGTCAAATTAATCCTGTTCAGGTCATCTTTATACTTGTTTCAGCTAGTGCATTGTTTCTCAAAGAGGCAGTAGCCCCATTTTGAGTTGGATAATCCCTCATAAATGTTGTGCATTTAGCATTCTCCCATTATTGATACTCCCATACATTTCCAGTGCCTCGACTTAAAAGTCACTGGGGGATGTTACGTTGAGTGAAGCAGGCCAGACACAAAAGGACAAATACTGTATGAATGCGTTGCTATGAACCAAATGTATTGTGTAACATATTGTTTGATTCAAAAAGAATTTTATATGTGTCCAGTACATTAAAAAAATAAAAAGCCACTGACCTGGACACTTGCATTTATTGTCCTAACAAGTCTCTTGGCTTCCCTCCAGTTTATATGCTGATACTATGTTTTCCTGAGGCACAGCTCAGATGCCACCCCCTTGCTGTCCAAAGAAAATCTAAACTTACTAAGCAACTCTTCTAAATATCTACTGCTTTCTTGTTTCTATGTCTGGATTTGGAGTGCCTTTTTCTATTATATTAATTAACACGTGACTAAAATCTACCCATCCTGACCACTTTCTCCATGAATATCCTCACTCCAAGTGCTACCAAGCACTTTACCTATCAAGTCCTGCCCCTCTTTTTTGGCTCTTATATTTCCATCTTCTATTACAGTTATTTACATACCTATCCTCTTTTCTATTCAGCTTCTCAAAGGCATAATCTTTGATTTCCTTCCTGTCTCCCACAGTATCTAGCACAGTGCCTGTACATAGTCGATATGCAGGAAATCTGTTGAATAAATGAATGTTGCCACACTTCATAGCATTCACGTTTCATTCCCTTTGTGCTTATTAGCAAATGGTAAAGCAAATAGGTATTCTTTTTTTAAAAAACCTGTATACTTATTTTGGTGAGCATAGATATTTTACTCTTCCTTGTAGCTTCTAGCATCTACCAGAAGGGATCAAGATAATATGCAAGCTGAGCTAAATCGCCTTCAAGCAGAAAACGATGCCTCTAAAGAAGAAGTAAAAGAAGTTTTACAGGCCTTAGAGGAACTTGCTGTCAATTATGATCAAAAGTCTCAGGAAGTTGAAGACAAAACCAAGGAATATGAATTGCTTAGTGATGAACTGAATCAGAAATCGGTAGGATATAGTTTTGTTTTCTTAATACTACAGTATAACTAGTCTTAGTTGGACAGTTAATTTAAATTGCTTATTTCTATATAAGCCCGACACTGATAACATCAATCCTCAACTTCATTGGCTTCTATATATTAAGTCTTATTGGTAGAGGAAGAGGGTTATCTTTTTATTTCCTAAAGAGCTACGTAAAATGAAAAGTTAGCTCCTAATAGCTTGGTAAATCCTATTAGATGAATGTTCAAACTACATATTAAAAAATATTCATATAAAAATAAAGAAAATTCGTCGACTAAGTGTATTATTTGGAGTAGTCATAAGGATATGTAACTTCATATAGCATATGTTTAATTCACTGTTTTATTTCCAACACTTGGAACCATGCCTACCTAGCATGATGTTGGAGGATCTTCTTTGTGGTTCTTCATTGGTGGGGATTTTTACTTGTTATTTATTATAATTTTAGGGCAGGGATTGCCAGCCTACAACAGCAATGCCAAAAATAGTTTATAGCTATGATTGCTATTCCTATCCTCCTTAGAGCATCACCAGGATGAACTGTCATTTTTCTTATGGTATTGTTGTTATGGCCAGCTCCTTGTTTGGAAGACAGCAGCTTTAGCTGGACTCATGATCATTGTCCACCACTTATTTCCCTACCCATATTCACCTGTGTTAAGAAGTCAACACTATGAAATAGCATTTTTAAAAGGTTTCCTGCCCCTGGTGAGTTCATTTTCCCTTGCTAATCTCCAAAGTTACTGTTACAGTTTAATACTCTGAAGATCAAGATACCTTTGTAACTCTCAATAGTTGCATTATTAGCAAATGTAATTACTGTTTAGAATTTTCCTGCAGCATTCCATGGTCCTTGGTGACTCATTTCAGTCTTCAAGACAATTGTATTAGTGTCCTAGTTGAGAAGCTGAAATCTGTCAGCAGTAAACTGGCAATAGAAGTTATAAACCCCTAGGGTTCAGCATATTTTATATGCTTAAAATATTGCTGTTCAGTTGTTGCAGAAAATGACTGGTTAATTTAAACATTTATGGTAAAAACATGTTGTATTACAAGACTCACAAGGTAACCAGTATTATATTGTTGATTAAACTGGATGAACATAAAGAAAACACCTGTCCACCTATAGAACTGTCACTTCCATTCTAACATTAATTTATTCAGACTCGGTTTCAAAGATAAGCTATAATATAGTAATAAATGAAAAATTGAACCTAATTAATTTTGAAGTTTCCATTTCTACGCAGAAAACATTGCTCAATGTCAAAAGTTTAGTGAAATAACACCAGCTACCTGCTCTTAATGGAATATAATATGGCTGCCTTACAGTATATTAGGTTTACAAGTTTAAGCTAGGACCTATCCCAGAATCCAGTATCTAGTTAAACAAAATGAAAGTAGAAAATATATGGTTTTGTGTGTGCTAGATGGAGAGCTTGAAATGCCTTTGAATAAGCATTTGAATTGAGTTTTCATTTAATAGATTTAACTGTACATTTTGGTTTTGGTTCTGTTAGGTAACTTTAGCAAGTATAGATGCTGAGCTGCAGAAACTTAAGGAAATGACCAACCACCAGAAAAAACGAGCAGCGGAGATGATGGCATCTTTACTAAAAGATCTGGCAGAAATAGGAATTGCTGTAGGAAATAATGATGTAAAGGTAAATATAATAATGAAATATTTAAGTATAATTATCTTGACACAACTCATACTTTTGTTTACTATTATTTATTTTTCACAATCTTTTCATACCTATTATATCCTCACAACAGCCATTTGTGATAGATAGTATTAACTCCATTTTAAGTAGATGAAGAAACAGGGAGAGAGTAAGGGGGACCCATGGAAACATACTCAGTAAGTAGCATATATTGGACTCTACATCTGCTGCTTTCCTCTACTACTTAAACATTTTGCACTTAGAAATTATGTTAACAAATTGCCATACATGAAAGTAGGTGATTCAAACAACAATGAAGATAGCTTAGGGGGTAAAATAATTCATAAATAAATTGGCCTGTGGTCACTTTAAATGTAAGAAAAAGTGTTGCTAAATACTGGGTGACTCTCTTCACAATCAGAACCTTCTACCCTATCATTTTTATGGTGAAGTAATGTGAGATATAGAGATGTGGGGATCTTCTGGGATGAAATACTACAGGATTTATTTTATATCACTGAACCATGAGAAAGGTTGTTAAAGATTTGCTTTGTAGATTTGCAATTTCTTTTTAGAAGAATCTTTTCATTTCTTGTTCAAATAATCATAATTTAACTGAAAAGGTGGTAAAGACATGAAGAGTGGAAATGGCTAATGTTTAGTGGCAGAGCCAACAGTAACTAAAGAATCTATGGTTCCTTAGTATTTTCATCATTGCTACTTAATTCTTTTCCTGTTAACAACATCAGTAAGCACTGATTGAGTTCCACTTAATGTTGTTTTTTTTTTGTTTATTTGTATTTTACATTGGGCTTCATGCTTTGCATTGTGCAGTTCTTTGGGTTTTGACAAATGTATAATGTCATGTATCCGCCATTACAGTATCAAATCCTCAGTGCATCAATTATTTTTCCCCCTCCCTGCCCCCACCCCTCAAACTCCTGGCAACCATTGTTCTCTTATTTTCCAGAATGATGTCATAGTTGGAATTATGTAGCCTTTTCTGACTGGCTTCTTTAACTTAGCAATATGCATTTAAGAGTTCATGTCTTTTCATGGCTTGATAGCTCATTTCTTTTTATCACTGAGTAATACTCCACTATATGGGTGTTCCACAGATTATTCATTCACCGATTTTTTTTTTTCTCAATATGGAACACTTCATGAATTTGCATGTCATCCTTGCACAGGGGCCATACTAATCTTCTCTGTATCATTCCAACCCCAATTTGTGTGCTGCTGGAGCGAACACTCATTCACCTATTTTTTTTTTTTTTTTTT
>PVKH010007807.1:0-19935 GCA_004027955.1 Chaetophractus vellerosus | reverse complement strand
ATGTAAAGGGTGGAAATGAGTAGAGTTGATGGCGACACATCATAGTGAGTGCAACCCACACTATTGGTTTATAAACGTGAATGTGGTGGAAAGGAGTAATCTGTGGACGTAAGTGTCCACTGAAAGGAAGCTAGAGGAGAATGTAAGGACTGCATAACCCAGAGGTTCTGGTGGTGGATGAAGTGGCTAACAGTACAAATCTAAGACTGTTCTTTACAAAGTGCTAAGAATATGGTGATACACGGGAAAATTACAACTAATGTAACTTATGGACGAGAGTTAGCAGTAAGATTGTAATGTTTTTGCAGCAATGGCCAAGAAGACTATAAAGTCTAAGGGACAACCATAGGGGGTGTAAGGGCTATGGGATTTTTCCTTTGGAGTAATGAAAACCTTCTAAAATTGCCTGAGATGATGACAGCACAACTCGGATGTGAAAATGAGAGCCACTGAACAGACCACACCAAGCCTGGGGCTGGATAACGCAGTGCCTCCTGTGGTGGGAGACGGACCCTGGAGAAGAGAGCAAACATGAGAATGTTCTCTCATGAACTACAGGAACGTGTAATAACTGGGTGGGTTGGGGGGAAATACACCAAATGTAAGAGACGGGCTACAGTTAGCAGCGAGAGTTTGGCGATGCCCTTTCATGGTTTGTACCGACTGTTTGACAACAGTGCACGGTGCTGGGGTGGGAGACCCGTATGATGGTGTGCGTGTCTGTTTTGTGAGTGCACACATTTTACTATGCACTTATTGTTTACGGATGTTTATGGATGAATGATAGACTTCAATAAAACTTTTAGACGAAAAGAATGTCATATAAATGGAATCGTACATGTGCAGGCTTTTGAATCCAGGTTCTTTCACTTAGCATAATATATTTGAGATCTACCCATATTTTTGCATGTGTCAGTACTTCCTTCCTTTTGGTCAATGAGCAGTTTGTTTATCCATTCCCCAGCTGAGGAGCAATTAGAAAGTTTCCAGCGTGGGGAAATAAGAAAGAAAGCCATTATAAACGTTCACTTTCATGTTTTTTGTGTGTGAACATAGTTTTGGGGGTCCTTTTTTCTTCACTTCCCCCAAGCCCTTTTGAAGATGGTATACAAAAACATGAAGGATAGATGAAACTTTATGAAGATGGGCTGTGTCTGCTTTTTCCATTCTTTTTTTTTTTTTTTAAATAATAGAGAGTAGCTTCAGGCCATCGCTTTCAAAATTATAATTTGATTTCTTCAAAATCCTTAAACTGAAAGCCATATCCATTGAAGTGTGATAATAAGGGAAGATCATTTTTTCAATATAATTGAGACTTTTCCTCAAAAATGCTATTTGGCAGACTGGAATTTTGGCTTAAAGAGTTTTTGACTCATGAACATTATTTTAAATGACTTTTATTCTTCTGTGTTGGAATGAAAATTACCAATCAACCAGCAACCAAAACTGCACTAGTAAAATTTTTAAAACGAGTTCTTTTCCCTCCTAGTGAAATTTATATCTCATATTTGTTTGGGTTGATTTTTCTCCTCATTAGTAAGTGATGAAAACTGGAGAAAATACAGGTATTTCTCTAATGAGAAGATAGTACAGTAATCGTGTCGACACACACATCTGTAACTAACCAGCATTCACCTCCCACCACCTAGATTTAACTCTGTTTCCAGAAAGATCAAGATGTTAGTAAATATAGTTAAGTGTGATTTAGTAACAGAGTGACCAAAATAAATCGAACTTCCAAAGTCCTTAATTGAAGCATATTTCCTGTAACAGAAGAAGAAATTTTGCCTGACTGTTGCTTTGTGGAATGGCTAAGGGTCTGTAACCCAACCCTTCCTCCAGTAATAAAGTAAAACATCCAGCTCCGAAAAGCATAATAAAGAATTTTTACGGTGCGAATTCTCTGTAATTCCTTTGAACATCATAATTGTCATTATTTTATGTCACACCACATGCTTTGTTGCTGGAAGTCTTTTCTTCTAGACTGACCCTCACAGCATGTTTCTTTGATCTCCATTTTGAAGGGGGAAAGGCAGAAGCCTTGAAGAGAGTTTTTATTACCAATCATCTTTAAGTGTATTATTAGCACAAGAGAAAAAGATTTTAATAGCACCCATTGGCATGCCAGCTTTGGAAGTCATTAATATTTACTTAGGGCTGGAGAAACAATGAAACCTTTTATGAAGAGAACACACACACAGACTTGCAGGGCATCTGGTGTGTGTGTGTGTGTGTGTGTGTGTGTGTGTGTGTCAGAGAGGCAGAAAGGACATTTTTCAATGTCAATAAGCCCTTTACAGGACAAGCCTCAGTCCTCCCCTGGCAAGGCTGCAACTTTACCCTTGTCCACTTGGTGGCGCAGTGACTTTATAACTGTGTTCTCACGTCCCCATAAACTATTTTCTGCTCTGAGGATATTACAGAAGCTCCTCAACCAATACGCAAAATGCAAATTCCTAGGCAACATTAGAGAAAATCAACGAAGTGAGAAAATGTATGTTCTCTAAATAGCCCTCCCCCTTTTGGTATTTTCCAAAGAACAATTACAATTAACCTTTTCAGATAGTTCCAATAGCTTTGGTAAAAGAATACGGAGATTCACAAAACAATCGAATCAACTGAATAATAAACAGTGGAAAATAAGATGCCTGAGTGAAAGAAGTGGGGTGAAGATGGGGATTCTTTAAAAGCACCCTACTTCACATCTAAAAAAGGGACTCCAGTTTAACCTTTGATCAGGATATCTGCACTCCCCCAGAACTTGCTACTCTACTGAAGGATGATGCTTATTCAAATCGCCCAGCTCTGAAGCTGTGAGCTGTTAATGGGTGACACCGACCAGACACAGTGAATTAATGTTTTATAAGTCTTAGAACACACCTATACGGCACTCTGATTTTTCCACATTAATTAACCGAGGTAATTTTTAACTCTAAACATATAAAACATACGCCACATTTTGTATTCTTGTATTTTTAGTGTTTATCTTTAGTATTGCAAGAGCTTTAGAAATTTTAACTAGATTATTATCAACCTCTGAGACATCCTGGTAAAGATCAAGGAGGGCAGGAGTTTAAGTCTGAAAAATATAAGGCATGGTAAGCATATTTAAACAATAAAACCAGTTAAAAAATACCTCATTGTTATAAAAGAATGACCCTGGAGTGTGCAGGCAGGTTTCAGAAAGTTCCTGAACATGCTGAAATTGTGTGTGTGTGTGTGTGTGTGTGTGTGTGTGTGTGTGTGAACACTCGTCTGGATAAAGAGGACACAGATTTGAGGTTCTCAAAAGAGAGAGTTTGAAGAGGAGGAGAGGGTAGAGAAGGAGGAGGAGACAAAGAAGACGACAACGAAGAAGAAAGATTATAATCCCCTGCAACAGAGCTGGGATATGAAATCTCTTTCCATGTGAATCTTCAAAAACAAGAGACAACCAGCTGTTTTTCATAATGTAGGAGCAAGAAAAGCACCTGTTGTGGAAACTAGCGGAATATTCTGTGATAAGAATAGTGAAACTGCCATGGGTGGGTTCATATTGGTTCTCAAATATCACTTCTACCCATCTGTGTCAATAAGTGACTTCCTTTTTGAAATCATGACAGCTTCTAAATACCCCACTTGTTGAATTTTTTTCCTGTCAATGAGAATTTCTGAGAAAGTCACAAACTATATGCAGACCACGGTTGAGGAAGACGTGCCCAGCTACATGTAATAGCAACGGACTGTTCTTTTTCAAATCAATTCCAATCAGGTAAAGCCATGCAAAATGTTGCAAGCTGATATTTGCCCTGCTTTGTCATGTTTGTATTAGGAAACTATGTTCTTCTGGTTGGTTCCATCTGTTTAACTTTATATCCTATAATTTTTACCAATAATATGAGTCCCAAGCCTTACCCAGAAATGTCTCCCATGAGTGTCTCATGTCCTCAGAATTCCAAAACATGGTTGTCAGGGCTGAGTACAGAGAAATCAAAGCTGTCACTCGTAGTGACCTTTGTTGTACTTGTAGGTGTACATGGGGGGTGGGGTGTAAAATGTCACAAATGTCTTTGAAAGACCTGACATGTCACAGCAGGCTGGGGTTGGCTTGCTTAGGCAGTCTTCATTTGAATCAGGATGGGAGATTTCTGATAGATTTCCTTTATCCCATCAACCCAAAGCCACCACTACTCTGGCAGAAAATCTATTCTTAGTTCCAAGTCACCAGCTAGACCATCAGCTAGAAGATACGGGGCAAAGAATCAAGGGTGACCAGCAAGTTTTACAGCAAAAGTGGAATTGAGATGTTAGAGAGGCCTAACATTGCGACAGTAAAAGCTCCTCAAGTGGTTGATAATACAATGGTATCGGCCTTCCTCCAGAGAAAGTTGGTGATTACAGCAGGGTTTTGTTTTTTTTTTCTTTAAAGCTGAACAAAAGAGAATGATCAAAATTCATTGAAAAGTTTGCCTTGCAAACTCGTTATCTGCACCTGCCGCTAAGTTACTCCATACACGTGTAGGATGGGAACAGTCGTTCAGGTAAACCAGGAGGCACTTTTCCAGTGACAATTTGGAAGCCACCAGAGCCGTTTGTGCCTCATGTCAAAGGTTCTAGAACTTCTAGGACTGTAAAGACGGCCCTTCTAACCCAGCTGTACCTCTTGGCTCCCTCCATAAAGGTCTCCACTGGGCCAGTTGTCTTGGGTCCATTTTGCATCAGTGCAACCAACCAGGATTATGGCTGCCAAGGTCAATGCGCATCCACTGAAATGTCAGCTCTTAAGGACAAAAGCCTTCTCTGCCAGTTGACTGCTGTATCCTCAGCGTGTACTATGGAATCCAGCCCATGAAGATGCCTAAGTGTGAGTTACTTAATTAACTAGCCTGGGTGAAGGGGTGAAAAGGCTGATAAAAACGGAGTAGGTGGTCACCTGAGGGATGCCAAGAGACCCCAACCCCATTTAAGGGCCTGAGATTTCCTTGGTTAAAATGCCCTATTTGGGCTAAATGCTGTTTCTTGGAGGCCACTAACAGGCAATGCATGTTACCTGATGAAAAGAGGTGAAATGGGCCAGAGAAAGGGCAGCTCTCAAAGGATCCAAAACTTTAAATAGTGATGGAAAAGAACATACAAAGTTGTAAGCGCCGCCCCTCCCCCGCCATGGTGCCACCATCGTTCATTGAGCTCATTTGAGATCCAGGAAATTCTGAGACAAAGTCAAGGACTGAAGGGGTCTTGGGAACCGCCCCCCACCCCCCATTCTAAGACTCCCACACTGATTTTCGGGTGAATGAGTGCTGCTTGCTAGGGAACACTTGGTTAGAATGATTTCATCTCTCCTAACTTACTTGGAGAAAAGAGATTTTGACTGATTTGCTCTAAGCTAAAGAAGAAATCAGGAAGGCAGGCAGGTTTTCTACCTGGATCTTTTCTGCCATTTTCCTTAATCTATCACCATCAATGAGCAAAATATAGGCACTGAATTTACTATAGCAGGCTGGAGGAGCCTGTAAAAATGCAGGGTATTTAAGGTTCTCCTGCCCCATTCCAGCAGATAAACTACTTTTGTACCTACTGAGAGCAAAACAGCCCTTTAAAGTTATTTTCCTTCTTGCATTTTATTTCAAACAGAACACACAGCCCATGGCACCCACCATCTTGTGCTTTAAAACATAGAGACAAAGGAAAAGCTAAATTCAGAAAGAGAGATAAAGCACCTGGGAGGAGAGATGAGCCAGCGGTGTTGAAAGCTTAATGCTACATAGACAAATTGAAATCTAAAGGGGAAGCGCAGATAAGAGTAATCGCAGCGAATGACAACCCCGAGCCAGTGGGAATGGATAGTTTGAGGCAAGAGTCTGATCTGGTTCAACCAGGTGAGAGGACCATCTTGCATTTGATACTGTTTCCTATACCATGAACATTATCATAATCAGGGAAAAAGAAAATCAGAATGTATCACCATTTTTACCCATCGTTAAATTAATTATCCACATACTTCCAAGTGCGGAAACTTAGGGTTGGCTTTTTCAGCAAATATCCAAGATTCCCAGGCTTTGGATATTTTAAAAACAATTTAAAAGCCCAAAATCTCTCATAACCTCAAGAATTTTCACCTCCCAACAAAGCACATATCTAGACAAATAATTCCATGCCATCAAAATAGAACTAGGAGAATTTTTTTTGGTAAAATGTCTCCTTTTAAACATGATTTTAAAAAATAAATTATCTTACCTGGAAAATGCTGCGATATTATCAGCCAGCGTTTCCTGATCATTTGCCCCAGATCTGTAGTAGTCATATATAGACTTCTGAAGTACTGATTTAGCACGCTGTTCATAATCGTTGACGCAAACTAGACGGCTGAGCATTTTTGCGGGTTATTACAATCCCAGTTTTCTTCTTTCTGTATTGCCTGCGACACCCTGACAATTCCATTGTCAATCATTAATAGATTTTTTCCCGAAGTTCAGATTTAGTTCTCCCTTGCTTGCATCACAGAGGGCAAACATTATACACTTAGACTTTGAAATTTCCCTCAGAGTCTGTCTGGCAAAGAACAAGAAGGTGGGGCTGAATAGGCAGCAGGAAGGGATTAGGTGTCTGGTTGGGGGGCCACCTACAAAACTTAAGGACTCGGAGAAGCAGCCTCACAAAACCACTCTTGGCTCAGTTCTGCCTACCATGTGTAAAAGAGCGTCTGAAATGAGTGGGGACACCCGGTAAATTCAGGGCTTCTACACAATGTGAAATTTAACTGATTATAAACATTTAGCTCTAAAAAGGAACCTCAAGGACAATTCGCAGTTAATTCTTAAAGAGCCCTGTTTCTCTCGGGATAGGACACAGAGAGGTGCCAGCCCAGAAGAACGTGTCTCAGTCTAGACTTTGCACTCAATCACAGAACACCTGGGGAAGGTTTGCCTTAATGAGACACGACTGGGAAGGGACCGAGATCGGAGTTTCCATCCAAGAGCCTCCACCTAAAGCTGCTCACAAACCACACACCAGCGAACTGCAACTGCTCACACCTGCAGAGCACGTGCTCTCTAACAGGGCGCGTCCTCGCTCCCACGTGGCAGGCTGAAGCGCTAGGGAACCAGTGCCCGGGGCCACCCTCCACCCACGACTGGAGGGAGCTGGTGCACAAATACCCCAGACCCCCACTCTGGTGGGAAAACGCCACGGTGCGCGTTCTACGTTGGGGCTCCGGCTTCCCGGGGCGTCAGCTGGTTGATAACACAGCCTGTCTTAAACACCTTCCCTCCTCCCCTGCTGGTGCTCCCTCTGCCCCCCAAACAAGCCCCTTGCATTGGGATGTTTGCTCCTTACCGTGAAACCCAAACCAAGGCGAGAAATACTCATGCCCACCCTGAGAGGTGTCCACGAGGACTGCATGGCATGTCATCTGTGAAACTCCTAGCGCATAGTAGGTATTTAAGGTTACTCAGCGTCCTGCTCTCCTCCAAAGGCCTGGCGAGTACATTTCTTCAAGAGAGTGTTACCTAAGGTCAGTTATACTAATTAGCAATATCACAGTGGAGCTAAAAATGGAAATAGGTGACCGAATGCAACGGTCTAGCGGAAGAGGGGGCGTTTGTCCAGCCACATCACTCCAGCGCCCCGGCCTCCAGGCTGGTCTCTGAACGCACCAAGGCGGCTCATACTTGTCTCGGGGCCACTGTACGTGTTTTCCTTTCCTGCCTGGGACATTTTCCTGCTATGTATTAAAATGTCTCACTCTCCCCAATAACCCAGGTCTGTGTGAAAGTATCACCTCAGAGAGGACTTTCCTGACTTTTAACACATCACTGTTCCGCTTTTCCTCGTTGCATCCGTCATCATCTGGCGGTGAGCTGCTTTCTTTGCTTGTCCGCTTATTGTTTCTTCCTGCGAGAATGCAAACCCACGAGGGCATGGAAGGATGTCGTGGTTCTGATCACTGATGAACCCCCGTGCTCGGAACGGTGCCTGGCACATGGACGCCTAAACAGCATTTGTTAAAAGAGAGAAGAGCGCATTGCTCGAATATTAGGACTAACCTGGCGGCCCAAATGTTGGAACTGTATCAGACACCCTGGAGCTCTTTCTATCTGCCAACCTAACCCCTGAAGCTGCTCTTCTTTTCCTTACCTCACTATCCATTCGCACCTTTCATGGCGATTAAACCTGGCACCGCCTTGCAACTAGAGTACTCGAGATGGTGAGGCAATTTAATACTGTATGGGGAACCGTAAGCAGACCCAAGTCCTAGTGAAAATGAAGAAGAGAAGGGAAGACAATGCTCTGGGCAGTGGACCTCAGTGTGTGATCCTGGACAAGCAGCACCCCCTGGAACTTGTTAGAAATGCAGATTCTCAGCTCCAACCCCACAGAATCAGAAAACCTCGGGGTGGGCTCCAGCCATGTGGGCTGGCACAAGCCCTCCAGGTGATTCTGATACAATGCTGTTTGATGACCACAGCTTTGTGGGAGGTGGATTATAAAGGAGGAATTACTTGTTTTACACATAATTCCACTCAGGTTCCATAATATTGCGGTGTAATTTCTCTTCCTGGATTTGGGTTTTTGCTTTTTTGCTTTCTTTTCCTTTTTCTTTTTCTTTTTGAGAAAATCTAGTACTTCTTGCCATTTCAGCAACACATAATAAAATAGTGCATCTCACATCTGCAGGAGTTTATGAAAGATTAGGTAAACTCAATCTACAGTATTTTCAAAAACTGAAGTCTATGCTTTGTCTTTAATTAGTGGTCTTTTATTGTACAGAAATTAAGGTTTTTAAGGAAGTTGAATTTCTCGGTACTTCTACTCGTGGTCTGGGCTTCGTGGTCTTATTTAAAAAGCTCTTCCCGAGTCAGAGGCCACAGAAGCATGTCCCATATGTTCTCCCGTCTGGACCTGGTCTCTGGGCGGCATGGTAGTCACTAGGGCTCTTCAGAAAGCAGCTCCAGCCATCTGCCTTCCAGGCCCATCCTGGGCATTGCACTTCTTGATTGGCAACCAGGAGACCTGTTCTTCACCAATGAGCCATGGGTGGAAGTACAGTGGTCATTTCTGGGAGAGAGAGTTTAATTGCTGGTCGAGACCCTCCGGGGCCCTCTTTTCCTCTACCAGAGCGACTGAGGATATCCCACCAGCCTGAGTCCCCAGATGTGGGCATCGTGGAACTCAGCCCCATTCCAAGGCTATGTAGCTAGAGTAAGAAATAAATCTATGTTGTCTTAAGACACTGAAAACTTGAAGTTAGTGCAGCATAATCCAACCCATCCTATATAACAGTATATAGTATTACATACCACATGATAGTATTAGAAAAGGGGCTAATGAAAAAGCGAAAATGCTATATATTTGTTCAGGGGCCAGGAGGTGGGAAATCTGTTGTTGAAGGCAAGAAGCATGGAAATACATGCCATGCATGTATCGATTTGTTTTATTAAACAAATAATACTGTGTTCTGCCTTCCAGGCAGAAAGTGAAAAGAAGGGGGGCAGGGCAAAGAGAGGAGCTCGCCGGCCAGTCAAACCCCACAGGGGACGCTGCGGGGAGGTGGGCGGTGGAGAGTAGGGCTTATCATTTTTACACCTAAAATACACACCCCTTGGGAACCACACTATACTAAAATGAAATTTAGCCAAGGTGTTTGTTTACCAGGCCCCAACAATAAAATACTTGCAATATCCCTGTTGTACCTGTTTTTAATATTAGTATTTTTGAAATAATGATTGGTAATATACTAATATTAGAGTTACTAGTGGAGGATGGAGCTGCAGTCCTTGCTACACCAGGGGTTCTTAACCTTTTTTGTTCCATGGACCCCCTTGCCAGTCAGGTGAAATGAATACTGCTGTAATTTATTTATTTCACATATTCATAAGTGAAGGAAATGCTAGATTTCAGTTAGAGGTCAGAGAAAATAAAGATAAGAAGTTTATTTTTTTCAATTCAAGCTCACAGACCCCCTGAATCTTTCCATGGACCCCTGTGGGTTAAGAACCCCTGCTCTATACAGACCAGGGCAGTGGTTCTAGTTTTTCACCACTAACGAAGATGGCCTGATTTTTCATTTCTATTTGCCTCATTCCATTTGAAACCAATATTTCTAAAGAGGTAACTACTGTAAAGATTGCATTTCATAAGTAATAATGTTTTCCAATTTTGCCTTAGCCTAAGATCTGTCTTGATGAGTGAGCTTATATTATTACAAGTTATAATGATATCATATTATGTATAATATGGTATGTGAGATATAATTTATATCAATATAGCGAGTGCATATAGTTATAGTCAAAAGCAAGAGATTGAAACATTGTAGCCTGTGATGCTGAAGGTTGGATAAATGCATCATTTCCATTCAGAAGTTTTAAAAACTAAGAATCAGTCCTCCTATAAGGAACTATTACTTATTTTTTCTATGCATTTATTGGGATAAGCATGTGTGTGTGTGTACATGTTTTCCATGATGTTGACACTCAACATTAAAAGATAATCCTGGATTTGAGGATTTTGTTCTGGCTTTTATCAACTGCAGTTTTCTGATCTAATCAAATACGATCAATGAGGGCAGATTCTGAGAACATTCACAGCGACCAGCTATAGCACTGATGCCACAAGCATAGAATGATTTTTGCGTCTCAAGTTTCTTTGTAAAAATACTATTTTAAAACGATAAGTCCCAAAACTGGAGGATATCATAGTTTCTTAGATTGGGAATAGATAAAATATGTAATCAACCACTAAGCCAGGTCACTTGGCCTTTTGAAATCCCAAAGGAAAATTTTTTCTGCTCTGTACAAAGAAGATAGACATATCACGTTCCAAACCCCAGCACTCAGTGTGGACATTAGGCTTCACAGCCGGGGCAGGAAATGAGACTTTCTCCTGAGTATGGGCCTTTTCCCCGGTGATCCCACCCAGTGGCTGTCAAGTTCAAACAACGACTGTTTCAATCTGCTGAGTGAGAACTTTGCTATCCCAGCTCTCTCCTCAGTGGTGAGCAACAGAATATATGTTATTATAAATCTACCTCATGACAATAGCCTCCTTATAATCAGGAGAAAAAGGCTACTTTTCAGCTTCTGTGCAACACCTGAGTGAAGTACACCAGCCAAATGATTTCTAGAAAATCCCTTTTCTTACCTTTTTGATGATTTTCTCTCTCATGGGCAGGAAGGACAAAGGATTTTTTAAAAAGATTTATTTATTCCCACGACTACCACCACCACCGTTGTTTTGCGCTTGCTGTCTGCTCTTCTGTGTCTGCTGGTCTTCTCTTTAGGAGGCACCGGGAACCGGTCCTGGGACCTTCCGGAGTGGGAGAGAGGCGCTCAATCTCTTGCGCCACCTCAGCTCCCTGGTCTGCTGCATCTCTTATTGTGTGGACCAGAATGGCAGGCCAACTTGCCGTTCACCGGGAGGCCCCGGGGAATCAAACCCTGACCTCCTATACGGTAGATGGGAGCCCATTGGCTTGAGCCACATCTGCTTCCCACAAAGAATTCCCAAACACATGCATGTTTAACAGTGGGTAAAGCATGGCTTAGTAAAGATAAGAGCTAAGAGATTTCATCATAACATTGTCTCCTTCTAGCTTAGAAAGACAGCCATGGAAAAAAACCTTAATCTGTATTTCCTGTGTTTCTACTGAAAGGGTGGCACATTCCTGGGGCTTACAGAGTTATAAGGAAAGGTAGGAAAAGATGAAAGGAGAATGGTGAAATTGGAACAGAAAGACAGTTGTTAAATTCCATCTCCACATATAGTGGTGTTTTGCTGTTGTTTTGTTTTTCAGGAGGTACCAGGGATTGAACCCTGGGCCTCATACATGGGAAGAAGGCGCTCAGGCCACTGAGCTACACCTGCTCTCTAGTGGTTTTGAAGTTGATATCTAAGACCCTTGTCCTGTGGTTTCTGGTGTTAGAGCTCTTCTGGCACTTCTAAAAACAATGTCAACAAACTAGCCTCTGGTGTTTTCTCACAAGTCCTCTGCATACCAGCTTCTGCCTTCTTCTCCTTTCTGTCTCTTCAGTTCAATTAGGCCCCAATGGGAACTTGCCAGCTCCACAGTTCCAAGCCCTTTTATCCTAATAGGATTTTCTGGAAGTCATTTGGATATGGATCATTCTGCCCCTTCAGCTCTCAGTAACGGGAAAGCATCTGTTAAAGAGATTTCAGTATTGATAGACATTGACATTTCCAGAAAGGAGTTGACATCATTTTTAAAGTGCAGGAAATAATTTCTCAAATGGCGGATTCAAAAAGCACAGGAAATAGAAAATGATGGGTATAAAAATTATGATGATAGGGCATATTATTTATTTTTGACCAATATTTCTAAGCATCAATAAAATGTGTTTTTATGATTTTTCCAATCTAGAGTCAGTACCTATTGCTGCAAAAATCAACCCTCAATCATATTACCTAATTCCTGACCATAGAAGATACTTTCATAAAGTTCACAAAATACCTGAGTGCGTTTAAAATGAGCAGTACCTGAAATTCAAGCTCAGCTAAGGAGACACATAATGCGTTTGGTATCTGCTTTCTTCGTGTCCCTCGATGAGCACATTCACAGAAAGGTGGCAGTTTCTAGTATTTCCCAAAATGGGTTCCATGGCTCACTAAGAGATATTACCTGACTGAAAGCATCCGTGTGTAAGAACAAAAAAATGTGCTTCAATGGAAAAGTGAGATTGTTCAGATCACACCCTTCCCAGTTATGGAGTTCTGGTGTTTCATTCCCTTTGAATTATTTTACCACTGTGTAAATTGTAGATAATTGAGAGCAAGGCAAAAGAATTCTTGTTTATAGACATGCAGATTCTGTCCTGTCCGGGAGAGGTTCAAAGGTCTTCCCTTTCCTCTTGTGGAAACAACAGATTTGCCTCCATTGGCACATTCATTTCAAGGCCTAATCTAGAAATTGTCAGTTTTTCAATCTCTCCTGTGAACTGGTTATAACATCTGCCTGGTTCCCTTACTGACTGAGTTCAAACAAGTGTTCATTTTTCTATATGTGAGTCATGATTTTACCCCTTTTTTAAAACTATCTGTTAATGTATGTGTGTGTGAAATACATGTTTGGGAAAGGTTGTTAAGAAAACAGAGCACTGGGATGGGAGTCAGAGACCTGAGTTCTACTGCACACTGCCGTTACCCACAGGACAGCTTTCTTTTCACTTTTTACTATGGAAAATTTCAAACATTGCAAGTAGAGAGAACAGCACAATGGCCCTCCTTCCATTTCATTTAGCCACCACTCGGCTTCTCAACTACCAACTCACGACCAATCCCTGTTTCTTCTATCCCCTTCTCCCAACTCTCCCACCACCACTGGATTATTTTAAAGCAAATTCCAGACATCACAACATTTTGTGTATCTCTAAAAGATAATGGCTCACTTTTAAAAACCATAACCATAACCACAATACCATTATCATGCTTGTAAATTAACAAAAAATCCTTAAAATCATCATATACCCAGTTACTGTTCAAATTTCAACTTGTTGATTATTTTCTGGCTCTGAACCTCACTTCTTCGGCAAAGGGAGACCGAATACCTAAGATCCCGCTCATTTTTGATGTATGATTTGGACACGTGTCTCCGGGATGCCTTGCTCTTATGCAGTGGCTGTGCTCCTGAAATATTGAACTTGGTCTGAAATCTTAGAAATCACATCCTAGTTCATATGTACCAGGGGAATTACTGCGTAAAGAGAAACCAGCACTAAGTATTTTTGATTGAGCATCTCCCTCTAATGTGTTTGAATATCTAGATTTACAGATGCCAGCTTTCCTAAAACGAGGCACCACTTCACTATTGAAGCACTTTAAGAAGTTGTGTAAGATGATCACACTTTAAAGCACAACCAGTTACTGAAAGGGAGGGTCTTTGAATCCCCTTGCAAGGTCATGAACATGGAAGTACCCATCTCATCCCTTTAGATTTGCCTCTAGGCAAATAAACATATGAACCAGCAGCAGCCACTCTGGGATCAAGAGATCAATGACTTGTCCTCACTGTCGGGCTGGGTAGCTAGTCCAAGAACCTCGTCTTTCAGGCTTCATTCACCCAGGTGCACAGCCCCGTATGTGAGAAACAGTACGAATTCTTCGCTCTCCCTTGCACCCTCCACAGCCAGTCCAGCCTCTAGTCCCATCGCTCCACCGCTAATCACCACTTCTATTTCCACCACCTGTTCCAAGCCACCACCTTCTCTCAAACAGGCTGGTGACCAGAGATGGACTTCAAGCCTCAGTCAAATCACAGCACTCCCCTGCTTCAGCGCTCCAGCAGCCTGTTGTCACACTTGGAGTAAACGTCATACTTCACAGGTGGCCCAACCCCAAACCTTACCCTTCGTCTACCCCTTGCTCATTTTGCTTGAAGGTATCAAACTTATTCCAGCCCCAGGGCATTTACAATTACTTTTCCTTCTCCTAGAAATACTTCTCTAGATGTCTCTATGGCTGGCTCCTTCTTGGCATTCAATAAACTTTCTCACAGAGGTCTTCCTTGACCACCCTATTTAAAATTGCTTCCTCTCTCTCTCGTTCTGCCCTTTATCCTGCTTTATTTTCTTCATGGTTCTTACACAAATCTGGAAGTATATCATTTACCCACTTATGCTTGCTTATTTATTATTGGTGCCTCTCCCGGAATACACGTTCCTTGGAATCACAGGCTCCTGTCTCCTTTTCACTGTTGAGCCACCAGTGCCCAGAACGGGGAATGGCACACAGGATGCTGAGGCAGGCGGAGCAGCGGCCCTCCAGAGAGGCCCACGACCTAATCCCAAACACCTGCGGATATGTTACCATCCGTGGCAAAAGGGACTTTAGAGGAGTGATGAAGGGCCTTAAAATGGGGAGATTACCCTGGATTTTATGGGCTGGCCCTAAATATAATCACAAGGATCCTTATGAGGGGTGGACAGTGGGGTCAATGTGATCTCGATGTGACAATAAAAGCAGAGATAGGAGTCATGTCCAGGGCCAAGGAATGCTGGCAGCTACTGGAAGCTGGAAGAAGCAAGAAATGGATTCTCCCCGGATTCTCCAGGAGGAGCTCCATTCTGCCAACATCTTGATTTTAACCTTTAAGATTCATTTTAGACTACTGACCTCCAGAACTGTAAAAGAATAAATTTGAGTAAGTTTGTTGACATTTGTTATAGCAGCAATAGGAAACTAATATAGATACATTCAATAGATATGTGCTTAATGAATCAATCACTTGTTAGAGGCAACATAATGATTGAGAGCCCAGGCTATAAAATTAGACTGCTAGGGTTCAAATCTCATCTCTTGGATTAATGAGATAATGCATGGAAAGCAGCTAATCCCATCTCTCAATAAATATCAGCTGTATTACTCTTGTGATTTCAAGTTCAAAAAGAAGTCTTTGTCTTGCATCCCCTAACCCTGGCTGCACATCGAAATAACTTGGCAGACATGAAAATGCTCATGCTTTATCTCCCAAAGGCAGAGCCAGCCACCTAAGTTGCAGGGCCCTATGCGAAATGAAAATGTGGTGCTCCTTGTTCATAAATTATTATTTTTTTTATTATACATCCCCCCTTTTTGCTTGTTCTTGCTGTGTTCATTTTTCTTTGCGTTCCTCTGTATCTGCTTGTCTCCCCCCGCTGGGGCGACCCGCCGAGTCAGCTCACTGGCAAGGTGGCCCGCCTGCTGGTGGGGGCTCGCCCTTGCTCACGGGGGCTTACCTTTGCCTGCGGGGGCTTGTCTTTGCCCGTGGTGGTTTGCCCTGTCCGCAGCGGCTTGCCTTCTCAAGACGGTCTGCCCGCTCGGGGAACCCAGGGCCTCCCATATGGTAAGACGGCGCCCTACTAACTGGGCTACAGCCGGCCCCCATAAATTATTAAGACTCTCAAAAAAGCGAACAGCAGAGCATTAACCAAGCTCTAGGCCCTTCCGAGCCTGAGACACTATGCAACTGCGCAAGTCAAACCCCCATGAAGCCCGCCTTTCCCAAAGGATTCTGGGATAATTTTCTAGGATGGTATTTTGTACCCATAATGTTTAAAAGGTAAGCTATTCTTCTTATCGACAGCCAGAGTTGATAACCAGTGATATAGTCCAACAACAGTATTTAATAGATCAAAAATTTTGAGATCATGGCCATTAAATTGCCTACTGACAAGACAAAGTTGAGCTGATTGTTTGCCGTGGTAAAGGAGTGCACCACCTGGACAGTGTCTTAGTAGCATCTCAGAAGATGGAAAACAGCGTTGGGGTATTTACTGAGAATTGAAAGCCTCACTTAAGGTTGGCTTTTCAATAACTTGGTTAGGACTGGGTAGGGATCAGGATACAATAACTAGGATCTGTGGACACAGTAAGGTGGATAGATTTGTAAACTACTTTTTGATGTTTTCTAGTGGGGCCTGCTGGGTCTTTCAGAAAATACCTATAAAGAACAAATAAGGTCATGTGCGATTTTCATCCTCCTCAGTAATTGTTTCCTGGGATATTAAAGTTATGTTGATGAAGATGGTGGAAAAATAAAGTCACGATAATATAGACAAAAAGCTGTGTAGATGGTCTGGATTCTCACCCAGAAGGGTTAAACAATTTCCAACGTATCACACAAGTAGGGGTCAAGGCAGAACCCATAGGTTCTGGCTTCACAGATCTCTTGCCATTTTATAGGTGCCCCTAGAGAACACATGGCACCTGCTACCATCTAATTAAAACCTGCCGAGTTACAACCAGAACCTTCACATAATGTATCCAAGGAAAACATCCTCTGCAGATATTACACTTCCAGGAAAACTGGAAAAATAGTTACTTCCAACTGGGTATTGACAACAGAAGAGCTCAAAGTATTACTTTTTCATCATTACAAAGATATTTTCAAATCTGAAGGTAAATGATGAAAAATTTTGCTGAGGATTTCAAAATTGTTATGCTACATATTCAATACATCTGTAAATTGTGTCATTAAAGCAGAGGATACTGAGTTGGCATGGAAATCAGATCTGAGAAAGCTTCACAAATTATTATTTCATGGCTGTTACTGTAAAGGAAACATGTTATAGACTTTCAGTCTATGTGCTTTCCCTTTTTCAAATGATACAGCGGTATTTATCTTAGAAAATTTTCTAAGAAATTCCCATCTTTCTATATTCACTAAACTGTGTCAAGGATAAAAGTCTTTGTTTCTTGAATATCATCTAAACTAGAAAAGCTGGTGTCCTGAACAATCAGCCCGTATTCTTGCAAACGTTTATAATGAGAATAAGTTCTGTCTAGTTTCCTATCAGCTTTAGCCATTTTTCTAAAAGAAAACTAATTAATGACAGTCTTTGACAGATACTATTTGCTTGAGTAGATAATGATATAATACTAAGAAGAAAGTGGCCCTCTGGAAAGATTTTTACATATAAAATTAAATCACATACAGAAAAACAAGTACATTAGCCGTTGTACCCTCCTTGTTGGGAACTTATGATGGTGCACAGATGGAGGGAAGCAGAGAGAAAATTCTTCCTATGCTGGAGCAACAAATGTGAGAATCTCTTTTTTACACCTTCCAAGCTAACTCGCTTCTGGGCAGACAGGAAGAACTGAATGGTATTAATATCACTAATGTAACACCTTTCACTCAGATGTGAAACTTGGTAAAGGTTCTGGAAGAAAGGAAGAACAATTGATTTATTTCTAGTTGTAGGTTGGAGACCCAAAGAATCGGACTGAAAGAGAGGGGGAAAAAAGTGGGAGAAGGGGAAGGTGGTAGCAAAAATATAGTCCTAAGAAGCAAAAGATTTTCTCAGCTGTAGTGTATTCTTATTTCTATGTAGGTGATAGAGACAATATGTTAATTTATGATTATCGAAATTTTCCCTCCAGGAAGGAAGAGCATGGCTTTGTCCCATTTCTTTCGTTTGCCCATCTTTCCACCCTAGACCTTATTATGCAATTTCAGAGCAGTCGTGGGTGGGGGGGGGTGTGGGGAGGAGGGAACAAAAGAAATAAAGAAGAAAAGATTTGTAGCAGAAAAAAGCTGAGATTTATTTCTCGAAAGAGAAAAATAGAGACACGTAAGTAAAGGAGGGGAAAAAAACAAGAGCTCATGGAAAAAGTGCAGGGAGAAGTTTGTGGTGGAAGAGAATGGAGACTAAGGAAGGCGTGGAAGCTGAAGGGTAGCCCCCTGCACGAGAGAGTAGGGAAAACAGAGAAACGACATGGAGATTTTAAGAAGGCTTGCTCAGTACAGGGAATTGGACTGCCCTTTTTAATTTTCCAGAGATGAAGGTGATTAGTTATGCTTGTGGCTCCTGGGCTGAGAGTCTGTGGCTGGAAAGTCCGGACCATGTAGTCACTGGATTTAGATGGGTTACACTTTGGGAGGGACTGTCCAGATCTTTGGATTTGTGATATAATACCCAACGCACTTCGGATTAAATTATCACCTGAACCAATGGTGCATTTTATAAAGACTCTTGCAAAAATGGAACAAAGAAGTGGGGACTGAAGTAGGCATTCAGAAATACCAGAAAGCAGAGCAATGTGGTTGAGGTCCTGCTAAAATGAAAACGGTGATTTTGGGGGAAATGCATGGTTCCAATTTGAAAAGGCTTATGTAGCAAATATAATGGAGCAAAACTGAGATTTTCTATAAAAGAAAACTAAGCTTCCCTTGTGAAATTGCAAATTGGACATTCTAGTTTTAAGACAGCTTAAAACTGCTTGGAGCAGTCAGAAGCTGCTGTCCCGCTCCACTGGTAGTGAACAGATTTATTCCAGAGGGATCTGGCTGCTGCTACGGAACTCAAGTTCAAGCAGACTTTGGAACCACTGGAACAGGCTAATAGCTCCCAGAAACTTAAGAAATGTGTGGGAAGTATTATGCCAAGGAAAGGCCAAATCAAAAAACCTTATGTTGTGGTTTGAGCATTCCACTGAAATGATACAAAGACACAGAAACAGATACAAAAATAGAGATGCTAGCATCTACTCTCCTACCAGGGGTGACGTGTGAAGTTAAATCCAGAAAAGCTGCCACTGATGCTCTG
Source organism: Chaetophractus vellerosus (assembly GCA_004027955.1). Lineage (NCBI taxonomy): Eukaryota > Metazoa > Chordata > Mammalia > Cingulata > Chlamyphoridae > Chaetophractus > Chaetophractus vellerosus. Next base: position 919 of record PVKH010007807.1, on the reverse strand, counting down.
GACAACTTTGAAAAGATGTACCCATAAGAATTAAGTGGTTGGAAGTTGGAAACAAGAATTAAGTTTGCCTTGACCTGGGTCCCAGAAAAACCTCCTATCGTGGGCTGCCTGACAAAAGTGATGAGATGAGGTTTGGAGTGGGGAGGTGAGCCAGCCAGGATTTGCTGGGTTTTAATCCTGAAGCAAGAGCCACATGAATTCTCCCTGTTGGGAAAGCTGACCAAGGCTGAGGAGGGGAAAGGATGGACTGGAAGGGGTCACAACAGATGCCTCGAGCAGATTCAGGGAAGTGTCAGCGATGACCAGGATACCCTAGCCCAGAAAGTCTTTTTGGGTAAGCATAAACACACCCAAATCCTAATCATAGCCCTGTAGAAGGAGCTCCTGTTGGAGACTGAGGACGCCAGTTTGCTTCCAGTGCAAGGAGGTTGAAGTGATAAGAGGAGGTTTGGAAGGATGAAGCCTGGTGAGTCCACGTGGCGATGGACTGCCTGGCCAAACTTGGAGGACTGGACGTGACCAATGTCTGCTTTAGTTGTGGAGAAGGGGACCATCTAGTAGTAGCCTCTGCCCTGGGGGCGTTTCTCAACAGAAACGACTTCCACACATGAGGAGGGAGGGCTGGAAGAGAGGAGTAGAGTCTCGTGGGGAGGGGGAACAGAATACAAAATCTGACATGTTGGCTCCTAGGGAAGTTCTCCATTCCCTGCTTCCTGTGTCGGTGGAGAGGATAATGGTGAATTTTGGCAGAGGGAGCTGAGCCTGACAGTTGATCCTGTCAGAGGTGCCTGGCAAGAATTTTGATGGGCCCAAAATAAAACAGAGTTGGGAGGCAGCAGCTAGAAAGCCCAATAGGCACAGAGACACAGTTGTTTTGACACATTCACAGCCTCCCTCCCAACTCCCAATCACGGAGAAT
>PVKH010007806.1:0-19920 GCA_004027955.1 Chaetophractus vellerosus | reverse complement strand
TTTTTTACATAAAAGTATTCAGGGCCCCATGTAGAAATGGCTGTCTCTAGAATTGGTGAGGAAAATACAAGAAGACCTGAAGAATCTTGTGGGACCAGAAAGTAAGAGGGTTTGTGTGTGTGTGTGTGTGTGTGTGTGTTTTGTATTAACATATACATTTTTTTCATCATACAATATGTTACACAATATATTTGGTTCATAGTAACACAATCATACAGTATTTGTCTTTTTGTGTATGGCCTCCCCCGCTCAACATAATGTACTCCTGATTCTACCATGTTGTCATATGCTTTACAGCTGTAATATTCCATTGAGTGAATAGACCACAGTTTGTTTATCCATTCATCAGTTGATGGACACCTGGGTTGTTTCCAACTTTTGGCAATTATGAATAATGTTGCTATGAACATCGGTGTGCAGATGTCTGTTAGTGTCACTGCTCTCAGTTCCTCTGGGATATACCCAGTAGTGGTACTGCAGGATCTTGTGGCAAGTCTATATTCAACTTCTTTAGGAACTGCCAGACAGTCCTCCACAGTGGCTGTACCATTCTGCATTCCCACCAACAGTGAAGAAGTGTTCCTATCTCTCCACATCCTCTCCAACACCTATAGTTCTGTCTTTTTAATAGTGGCCATTCTGATAGGTGTGAAATGATATCTCATTGTAACTTTGATTTGCATTTCCCTAATCATTAGTGATGTTGAGCATTTCTTTATGTGTTTTTTTGCCACTTGTATTTCTTCTTTTGACAAATGTCTATTCAAGTCTTTTGCCCATTTTTAATTGGGTTGTTTGTCTTTTTATTGTTGAGTTGTAACATCTCTTTATATATCCTGGATATTAAACCCTAATCAGATATGTAATTCTCCCATTGAGTTTGTCACCCTTTTGACAAAGTCCTGTGAGGTGCAAAAGTGTTTAATTTTGAGGAGGGTTTAAGGTCTAAGAAACCACCACCTACTACAAGGTCTTGAAGATGTTTCCCTATATTTTCTTCTAGTAGTTTTATGGTCCTGGCTTTTATATTTAGGTCTTTGATCCATTTTGAGTTGATTCTTGTACAGGGAGTGAGATAGGGGTCCTCTTTCAATCTTTTGATTATATTCATTTGTCCCAGCAACGTTTGTTGAAGAGACTGTTTTGTCCTATTAACATTAACTTGGTAGGTTTGTCAAAAACCAGTTGACTGTATAGGTGAGGGTTTATTTCTGGGTTCTCAATTCTGTTCCACTGATTGATGTATCTGTCCTTATGCCAGTACCATGTTGTTTTGACCACTCTATCTTTGTAATATGTTTCAAGGTCAGGCAGTGAAATTCCTCCCATGTTACTTTTATTTGTTAGAATGCTTTTGGCTATTCGGGTGCATTTTCACTTCCAAATGAACTTGGTAGTTGCCTTTTCTAGTTCTGTAAAGTAAGCTGCTGGGATTTTGATTGGTATTGCATTGAATCTATAGATCAGTTTGGGTAAGATTGACATCTTCACAATATTTATTCTTCTAATCCATGAACACAGACTGTCTTTCCATTTGTTTAGGACTTTTAAAATTTCTTTTAGCATTGTTTTGTAGTTTTCTGCATATAGGTCCTGTACTTCTTTGGTTAAATTAATCCCTAGGTATTTGAGTCTTTTTGTTGCTGCTGAAAATGGCATTTTCCCCCTAATTTCCTCCTCAGATTGTTCAGAACTAACGTACAAAAAACATTACTGATTTTTGCGTGTTGATCTTGTATCCTGCCATTTTGCTGAACTCATTTATTAGCTCAAGTAGCTTTGTCATGCATACTTCAGGATTTTCTAAATACAGGATCATGTCATCTACAAACAGTGAGAGTTTTACCCCCTCTTTTCCTATTTGGATGCCTTTAATTTTTTTTCTTGTCTAATTGCCCTAGCTAGAACTTCTAGTATAATATTGAATAACAATGGTGACAGTGGGCATCTTTGTCTTGTTCCAGATCTTAGAGGAAAATCTTTCAACCTTTCCCCATTGAATATGATGTTGGCTTATTAAAAAAGGGAAGAATAAAAAGTGAGGACACATCAAAAGGACAAGTGAAAGAGATCCCAGTGGTCAAAGCTAGAAAAATTTGAGCAACAGAATAATAATAGTAATGTCATTACCCCAAAAATATATCCTTTGAATCCATCTTGATATAAATAAACGGTTGAATGAATAAATAAATAAATGGGGAAGTATTGAAAAAAACTATTCCTTACAGAAGAATTAGAAGAATTCCAGTTAATAAATGTAGAAATGTTGTGAGAGGCTTAAAAAAAAATAGAAAAACATCATTAGAATACCATATCCACTGTGGATGCTAAAATTAGTGGGTGAAAATTTGAGGAACAGGATATCTGCATAGCCTTCAAGTATCTCCCCCATATATTAGTTACAATGTTGTTTTAACACATGTTCAAAAATTCTTTCATAGCTCTCTCTCCAGGAATTGAAGTTTAATTTCCCTCCTACTGAGTTTGGGCTGAACTCAGGGACTTCATTCTTAAAAGCAGAGCACAGAAAGAAAAACAAAGTTAACTTCAAAATGGAGAAACCTGGCAGATACCACCTTAGCCAAATTACTAAGATTAACATCATCATTAATAAGACTTATGACATGATGCAATGAAAAGGACACTTCTTTTCCATAATATTCTTTCTAAATATCAATAATCTCAGTCTAATCATGAGAAAAGAAAACAGACAAAACATGAGAGTCATTCTATAAAAAGCTGATCACAAGTGTCAAGGTCATAATAAATAAAGGAAGATTGGGAAACTGTCATACACCAGAAAAAAACTAAGAGAACCTGACAACTAAATGAAAGTTAGCATCCTAGATTGGATTCTGTGATAGAGAAAGGATATTAGTGGAAAAATTGGTGCAAACCAAAGGAAGCCTCTGGTTACTAATAGTATTGCACTGATCTTAATTTATTGGTTATGATAATTGAACCACGGTTATTATGTAAGATGTCAAAATTATGGGAAATTGGGTGAAGGGCGGATGGGAGCTCTTTGTATTGTCTTTGGCCTCTTCTCTAAGTTTAAAATTATTTCAAAATAAAAAGTTAAAAAAATACAGTTGGCAACATAGTTCTGGGACATGGAAAACAAGATATAAATTTAGGAGTTTCCTTTGAAGAGACAGAAGTTGAAATTTTGAGGAGATTTAGGATAATCTGTGGGAGAGTGTGAGTGATACTGAGAGAACTCCTCTAGAAAATTAGGTCAATTCAAGATTTTATCAAATGGAAATTCCATAAAGCTTTACCCACGTGAGCATCGTGATCATGACGCAGTTTTAAAGCCTGTGGACAGTACCTATATTTGACTACAATTTCATGTCCAGAAAAAAATTTAAACTCTTTAATTCTCAATTCACTTATATTTAAAATGACATGTTTTTTTTTTTTTCCTATTTCAAGGGAATGTTTCAAGGAATATTGTGAGTCAAGTGCTTAAAGTGTGTGTAAGTTACTTAATAGGCAATGAATAAATTATAGCTGATTTTAACATTCACATCAAAAGAGAAAATATGTTAGGGCTTAATTCCCTGGATAACTGCTCCTGATTAATTTTGATGGTGAAAATCTGATTTAATTTGAAGAATTCCATGGAACCCAAAATCAGCATTAGAGGGTGGTCAAAATATCTACCTCTTAAAGTACCTCCTACTCTTCAACCATTTTGGCTTGATTCTTGCAGCCTTTGTTATTTCAGAAATAAGAATCCTACCAGCATGTTTGGTAGAAGCACAGGTATAAGGCCCTAGATGTAGCAATAAAGTCTCTCAGGAGATTTTGTTTTAACTGAATCTATTGTCCCACTGATCTCACCTCTGGAAATATTTCCTTCAGCATGCACAGTTAAATGCTGGAATATCTCCAAATCACCAATGCTTAAAGTCTCAAACAACATATTTGCCCTTCTTTAATTACAGATTTTTAAATGAAAGGTTTTTAATGGCAACAGTGTCTTTGTGCAGTTGTCTTGAAACTGAAAAATAGTGAGATTTGTTGCCTAAGCAAACAGTCAGGAAAATATACAATGAACTGCAGTAATCCAGCCAAGATGTAATGGGGGCACAAATTAGTGCCTCATTTTCCCCTTGAAGGCAGCATTGCTCTTGTGCACCAGAAAAGAAAAGGAGGGAGTTTAATTTTGTTATTTAAGATATGGTTATAATAAAGATTGTAATCAGATTTTGACATGAAAATCATTGTGAAATCTTAATGAAAATTCCTGTTGAACATTTATTTCCAGTTTACAAAACAGCTGAAAATACATTTATCTGTGTACTAAAGTCACTCAGAAGATGAGTAAAGAAAAAAACACCCTCACCACTTTCAATGTCATTTTCTAATAATTTAGCTGTAAGACATTTAGACACTCAAGACTGAGTGTCAATTGGCTGGAAAGAGCTTCCTTTTGGTCAGGGAAAAATAATTCATATATCACTGTTATCTTAAGTGATTCCTTTGAGTGATGATATGTAACCACCTGGGAACAGAGAAGTGAACCCTATCGGACTATGCCACACATCTATAACTAGATTGGAAGAGCTGAGCCATGATTGCAAATTTCGTGCCCTGCATAAAATAAGTCCCTCAACTTTCTGAAAGTGGCCTAATGCAGTAACATAAAGTTCAAGGCATTTTAAAAGTCCTCATGAACAAGAGCAATAGGATATAATATCGTCTGATTATGACCATTCTCTTCTTCTTGATTTGCAATTTTCTACCAAGTACCAGTGTGAAATCCAAGCAACAGTCTAAATTCCTTTCTTTACTCCTTTCTGGGTTCTTTATGACAGTAACTCCTGGGTCAGTAGGATGGAGCAAAGTATTGACAGTTTTCATGGGGATAGCCAAAGTGGTAGGAGCTATAACAGCAAATATTCTGGAACTGTTGAGTTACAAAGTATGATATTCCATTCAGAGGTAAACTCTGCTAGAATGTAATCCCTTACTGTAATCAGAAGAATAGAATTTCTCTCCACTTGACACCATGGAAATCTTCAATTTCAGTTTAGTTTCTAATAGCATAATCTTTACCCTACGGTCATTTTTCCACTCTTTATTGGGTGACTCTTTTCTTGGTTTGCAAAGGTCCTCAATAAGGGGGCATGATTGAGGATTGAGCTGATATGGTTAAAAATTCCAGCCAGTCCTAGAATTTCAATTACCAGTATAATTTTCTTGCCCCTTGATTATGTATTGTTAACATTATTTTCCATAAGAAATGGAGACATTATTATATAATAAAAAGTGTGGTCTTTGCTGTCAGACCATGTTTAATTACTGGTTCTTCCTTTTACTAGCTGTGTGACCATGGGCAATTGCATCACAATTTTTTTAATCTTTAATCTGGGGATAAAAATAATATCTATCTCAAAGAGTTGTAGGAGATATTAAGCAAGTTATTTGTGCACAGGTCTTATGATAATGCCTGATATACTGAAGCATTCACTAACTATTACCTACTTTGAAAAATTATATTTAGCTTATGCATTTGAGTTATTTTGCTTGCAAATGACAGAAATAACAACCAGAACTGCCTTAGAGGAAGGAAGGAACTTTACTAACTCATATAATTGAATAGTACGGGGTCAGATCTGAATTCAGTCTCAGCTTGACATAAGTTTTTAAACTATCAAAACCTGCTTTTGTTTTTCATGTCTTGAATCTGCATCCTCTGTGAAGACTTCATTCTCCGACACCTGTTGAGTACAGTTACAAGATCGCTACTATTAACTCTGAGAGTTACATCCTTCACAGTTGATAACAACTGGAAAAGTGTGAGACACTATTTCCAAGCATTTCCAGATAAAGTTTCATTGCAGGCCAATCCTTGAACCAATATTTAAAGCCAATGAAATGCAACACTGGTTGGCTTATACCTAATTCATGTCATCTACTGGTGAGGTGGAGTCAACATTTCTGGAAACATATGGAATGAGATGGATACAGGGTAAGGAAAGGCATGGTCACGAAGAGAAAATAAGAAACCATTATCTAGAAAAGGATGAATGACTGTTATGCTGCAGAAACAGCTGATATCCATAACAAACTAGAAAAAAATAAACTAGAAATAATATTAGAATTTTTACATATGCATGGGATTCATTGGAACAAGATAAGGGAATTGAAAATACTATAGAAATGGTGATGAAAGCAAATAATATAATAAATGATGATAAATATTATATTTTGCCTTAATAGTCGAGTGTTTTTCAGCTTAGAAAGAATCCCACATAAGCAATCTCATTTATTCTCATAGCATCCTATGAGATGCACATGGCTTTGAACTTGTCATTGCGCTTAAAAGGAAACTGAGGCTCTGCTTTGTTTAACATTTTTTCCTAAAACAATACAAATAGCTTGAGGCTGAACTAAGATTAGAACCCATGCTTTCTAACTTTTTATCTATATGACTTTCATTTCATTTCTCTGTTTTATTAGGGAGACCTAACCAGTGGTACAAATTCTTGGAATATGCCCAGAGGAAGAAGAACTCGTGTTAGATATTGACCCCTTTACAAGATATGTGAAGTGGGTAGCAATTGGTAAGTCCTGCCTGCTTGAGACTTAGAATTCTATATATGATATCACTGTAAAAATCATGCCACTCTCTCTAGAGTAGGCAGATACTTAGTTAATGGAAAAAATGATTAGAGGTAGAAGGCTGCTCAGCAGCTCTAATGGTCTCAATTTTGTTCACAAAATAACTTATAAACCATTCATAGTATTCTACCAGTACCATCTTCCCTTGATTTATAATCTCTTTTTTATGGGTTCAGAATGGAGTCAATGGTCTGGAAGAGCACAGGAGGGTAATGTTTCCCAGAAGAGATGATATTAGAAAAAATGTGCTGCCCTTGCAGCTTTGAAACACTTTCTCATTGGTCTACAGGTTGTTTTCTTTCTTGACTGTGATCTGGAAATGCACAACCAGAGGATCTCAATAAATGCTCCAATGTGTGACCGACTAATTTTATTAACATCAGTTCTCTCTGAAATGATGCTGCTTTTACTTGGTAACAGAAAGAAGTGGCAGGAATGAGGAGGCAGTGGACATGACTCTGTGGCTAGGGGGAAAGAGCTGCTTCTCATGAGGACTGGGCATTTCTGCTTTACATTTCTCTGTAAATAACAGTTTTAATAGCACTAAAATATAAATATAGCTCTCCTACCTTAAAAGTACAACCTTTGTGAGGAAAACACTCAATGATTTTCCTTTTCTTTTTTTTTTTTTTGGTTTTGTTTTGTCAGTGGCTGTTATTACCACTGCCTCACTAGCCAAAAAATAATTTTCTGTATCATTTCAGCCTCCTTTTTCCAGTCCTCTTTCAATCTTGTAAAATAAATTTTCAAAACATTTTTTTTTGTTAAAAGGAAAGACTAAGGTCATGTATATTTCTGAAAGGAAAGCTAAAAAAGGTAACATGGAAGTGTAGACCATAGTAAAACTGCATGTGAAATATGAATATGGTTAAAATTGCATATATAAGATCATTTTTCGTTGAAGCTGAACAAATGTATGTTAATACTACAAAATGTTAATATCAGACAAAAAACACATTATGCTAAAGTGAAAGAAACCAGACACAAAGTACTACATATTTTATGATTCTAGTTATATAACATGTAAATATAAATCAATTTATAAAGATGAAATTAGATTAATGGTTATGTAGGTCTGGGGAAGGACCACTGAGGGGTGTGGAGTTTTACTTTTTGGAGTAATGAAATTGTTCTAAAGTTTTTTTGTGATGATGAATGCACAGCATTGTGATTACACTAAAAGCCACTGATTATACACTTTGGATAGTTCTTATGGTATGTGAATATATCTCAATAAAATAAATAAATGTGCAAGAATAGCCAGAAATAGCAGCTATGTACAGAAGGGTAAACACAGAGATTGAGAAGTAAAGAATTTTCTTGTTTGTTTGTCTGTCTTTTGTTTATTAATATTGTTATTATTGAAATAATGAAAATGCTTTGATAATTATTGAAGTGATGAATGCACAACTATGTGATTATACCAAATACCACTGACTGTACACTATGGATGAATTGTATGCTTTATTAATATGTATCAATAAAATTGATTTGAATTTAAAAAATCACTTTTTTAAAAAATTAGAAGTACCCCTGTAATTCTCAACAAAGTAAAACTAACCTTAGCCTCAAAACCTTTTAATTTTCCATGTGTGGTCTGCTTATTTTATTTTATTTTATTTTACTTTATTTTAATTAGAGGAATTGTAGCTTAAGAGAAAAGTCATGAAGAAAATATGGAGTTTTCATATATTCCTTCTCACATAGTTTCTCCTATTAACATTTGCATGAGTGTGGTACTTTGTTACAATTAATAAAAATAATATTGTTATAATTATACTATTAACTATAGTCCATAGTTTATATTAGATTTCACTGTTTGTATTGTATAGTCCTATGGGTTTTAAATTTTTTTATTCTAGTAACATATATAAACCTAAAATTTCCCCTTTAAACCACTTTCAAATATATAATTAAGGGTGCTAATTAAATTCACAATGTTTTGCTATCATACAAAACTTTTCCATCACCCCAAACATAAAATCTATACCAATTAAGCATTAACTCATAAACATTTAATTTTAATTAATTTAATAAACCACTATACAACTTTCCCAAAGAGCTATTCATCTATTCCTTCAACCAATTATTATCAAGACTTGGGAAACACAATTACCTGAGATTTGAAAGATTATGTTTCCATTGCTTCTACTAAATTATAGCACCTCAGATTTCACAAGCAAGTTATTACTGTCACCACTACTTGAGACAATTATTTGTCATAAAAGTGTGCACCTCCATTCTATTCAAGAGAGTTCAACTGTCCATCAATACTCATAATATATTTGTCATTCCTGTAATAAGACATAGCAAGAGGAAATTGCCATAAATGGGGATATAAATATGTGATTTTATCAGCTTTTATCATAGGGAAATTTAAATTAATTATGGTAAAAAGCTAATTTTTTCTTTGACCTTAGTCTGATGGCTATGGAAAAGTTAAAAAATTAAATTAATTATCATCTAGTAAGCTCCTATACTGTGCCATAATTTTGTTTTGAGGATTTAGAATTTTTATCATTTAGTAAAATATAAATGCATAAAGTTCAATGAGTATGTTGAGATTTCAGATAACTGAAATAAAAATGGCCTCACTTTTAGTTTGTGTCTGTTGAGCCATGCTTAATTAAGCAAAGGAGAAAAAGAGACTTCCTACGAATATCTTTTCAGATAGCGATGTTCCAAATACCATAAAAGCTAGGGGGAAGCTGTCCTCTCCAATGATTGAAACTAATCCATTCCATGCTCCAGGAAAGTCTTCCAAATGCAGTCAGAGGCATCTATTTTATTACTGTAGGAAGAAGAACAAATCCATGCTTGACAAACAAAGGTGCAATGAGATCTATTAATCAATGGGCATCAAACCTATTCTTCCAGCACAGAAGCAAGGCTTGCTGGCAACTCCAGGAGCCATGTTTTTGCCCTACCTATTAGTGTAGAAAACAGATTTTCTTTGACTTCATGAGGATATGACCTTCTCTTTCCCCTTGTAATCCTGTCCATCTTGCATCTGAATTCATAGAACATTAAACCTGGTGGTCTTCAAGTTTAAAAGGTCTTATCTATCAGAGGCTGTATGCAAAATGACTGTGACTTTGTGATTATGCACTCATAGATTTCACTCCATTCTCAAAGGGATCTGTGATTTCCCCAAAAGTTAAGGATAACTGCTCTAATCTAGTGCAATTGTACCACAAAAAGAGGCCAAAGTACAGAGGCCTCAAATGACAATGTAAGTGCTTATAGTGATTAGAGTAAAGACAGACCAGCAGCCCATGTCTTTTCCTTTTTTTTTTTTTTAAAGATTTATTTATTTTATTACATATCTCCCCTTCCCCCCCCGCTGCGGCGACACGCCGAGAGTGGTTACTGCGCAGGCGCGGCTTTCCCCGCTTGTGGGCGGCTTCTGCGTCGGTTCACAGCCGGCTTTCAGTTTGCGTGTGGCTGGCTGCGCTCCATCCGCGGGCGACCTGCCCTGCCCGTGGCGGCTTTTGCCCTGTCCGTGGCAGCTTCTTGCCCTGCCCATGGCGGCTCCGGCCCGCCCATGGCGGCTTGCCATTCTCAAGGCGGTCTGCCCGCTAGGAGAGGTCCCCGGGAACTGAACCTGGGGCCTCCCATGTGGTATGCTGGTGCCCTATCCACTGGGCTATCGAGCCGGCCCCCATGTCTTTTCCTATATTGCTCCTATAGAACTGCTACTTCTACTGGAGTTCTAGGCTCCCTTCACAGTTGTGCCAATGGAGCCCTAAACAAGAGGAAAAGGAGAAGAAAGGGAAATAGAAAGAAGGAAGGGGGGAGAAAGAAAGAGCTAGAGAGAAAGATGGGAAACACAATGCTTCCAAATTGGAGTATGCAGACAGGGCTCACCTCTATCACAGAAAACAAAACAAAACAAAACAAAACAAAACAAAACAAAAAAACAATGGAGGAAGGGCAAAATACTGTCCAAAGGAGCTAATTTGGGAATCTGCAGACCAGGAGAGTGCTGCACATCCTCCAGGAGGACAAGGGACAGGAAACGAAGGAGCCAAAATGAAAACCATGCATTATTAGGCCCCACAGTCAGGAGTGACACCCATCCCCCACCCTCAAGTAGAACAGTCTGGACAAAAGCCATGACTCACTGCAGCCAATTGAGAGGGGAACAGATGTTTTCTTCCCTGGAAAGAGGGAGGGTGCAGCAGAGAGGGGAGAGTGGTTTCTCTTCAGTGAGTTTAGCCAGCAGAGACAGCTTTGCATCTCGACTCTAGTCAGATCAGAATCACAGGCAAGAAGAGGTTGAAGAGACACCCCCATGGAAAGATTTGCCAACGAGCAGCATCTGCTGGCCAGCTGGGAAGTTGTAAGGAGGAAAAATGATTTTTGAAGCCTCTTGTCCCAGACCCCTTATATTAGAGTTGCAACCTATTAGTGGGTCCCTTTCTCTATTTTGACAAAATAAGTTGGGGAATTTTAAGAATAAACTGAACCCAAATTCAAAGAAGAGCTGTGAAACAAAACCACTAGGCAACAAAGAATTTGACCATCAGAGTAAATTCACCAACATATTCAGATGACTTGACATTAGCAAAAAATTACAAGGCATACTAAAAAACAGGAAGAGATGGTCCAGTCAAAGGAAAAAAACCAAGATTCCTGACAGGACATGGATTTAAGACAGCTAATCAATGATAATCACACAAATATCCTAAATCAATTTAAGGAGTTGAAGGAAAATATGATTAAAGAGATTAAAGAGATTAAGAAGACACTGGATGAGCATAAAGTACATATTGAAAGACTGCAAAGAAAAGTAACAGAGCTTATGGGAATGAAAGTCACATTAGATGAAATAAAAAATGCATTAGAGGGACAACCAGCAAGATGGTGGCAAAGTAAGGAGATCCTAGAGTCAGCTCGCGCTACAGGACAGTTAGTAATCACCCAGAGCAATCTAAAGCATCTGTTTGGGGGCTCCAGGAGACCAGAAGAGCATCTTGCAACATCCTTGAAAGAATGGAAAGAGGAGACTGATCAAATGCAGAGAAGACTCATAAGTAGAGCATGCCATGGCCCAGAGGCTGGTGCCCATCCTCCACTGGCAGTACAAGCCACCTCAGGAACTATTCTGTGGCTGGAATTGGAAGCTTCACTTCCCAAAAAGGGGGAGGAAGAGACGATTGGACACCAACTTCAGGTACTCATTAGTAAAATCAGCAGGTTGAAGTATAATCCTAAGAACAACTAAAGTTTGAATCTGTCCAAGTCAGAAAAAGGCCAGTAGCCACCATTTTAACTCCAGCCCTGGCACAAGGGGAAGCAGGGAGAACTGACAATCGCAGTGCTGGTAGGTAGCTCTAGCATAAGCCCCAGCCCCACCACTGGCAGAGAGGAAACTGGGAGGACCTGCGCCAGCCTCTCCAGGAAAACACAGGCCATGTTGCGGAGGCAGGTGATCATTCTACTTTGGTGGCACAAGCCACTTCAGGAGCTATTCTATAGCTGGAATTGAAAGCTCCATTTCCCAAAAACAGGGAAGGAAGAGACGGTTGGCCACCAATTTCAGCTACTGATTAGTATATTCAGCTGGCTAAAGTATAACCTTAAGAACAGCTAAAGTTTGAACTTATCCAAATCAGAAAAAGGCCAGTTGCAGTCATTTTGACCCCACCCCCAGCATGAGGGGAATCCAGGCTGACTGAAATTCACAGTGAAGTTTTGAACTGGCTTCTTTCATCCAGATTGACCTGCAGCCTTAGCCTAGGCTTCAGCCCCAACTTTAGCAGGGAGGAAGCTGGCAGACCATGTACCAGCCTCTCTGGGTAAATGAAGGTACATTCGGCTGCCACAGACTGAATAGTCGGAAGTCTACCAGGGCAACTGTGGTCATTTTGGACCCGCACGGCTAGATTGCTGCCCAGACCTGCAGCTCCATCCCTGCCCCAGGCAGGGGAGGAAGGGGCGTTAAACTTCATCAGTATCTCTGGGCAACTACAGTCTAGGCGTGCATAACTTGGATTATTACACACGGCTGTGGCTCTATTCCAAGCCCTAGCAAAGGAGAAAGTTGGGAGAAGCTTCATTGGTCCCTGGGGCAATGAGGCAGCTTGAGCCTCCTACTTTTACAGTCTCCACAGTTTACAGCACCAAATACATCCTTGGCTATTACTACACAAACAGCAAGGGAGAAAAGGCAAGAAACTAAAGAAAGAATCTACACCCAGAGCAAATAGTAGTAAGCATGATGCCAAGCCACCAACAAAAAATTACAATCCATACCAAGAAACAGGAAGATACGGCCCAGTTAAAGGAACAAGATAAGCCTTCAGATGACATAGAGGAGTTGAGACAACTAATGGTAGATATTCAAGCAAATCTCCTTAATAAATTCAATGAGATGGCTAAAGAGATCAAGGATATTAAAAAGACATTGGATGAGCACAAAGAAGAATTTGAAAGCATATATAAAATAATAGCAGATCTTATGGGCATGAAAGGCAAAATAAATGAAATTAAAAATACACTGCAATCATATAATAACAGATTTGATGATGCAGAAGAAAAGATTTGTGAGCTTGAAGAAATGGCCTCTGAAAGTGAACATACAAAAGAACAGATGAGGAAAAGAATGGAAAAAAATTGAACAAGGTCTCGGGAACTAAACAACAGTAAAAAACATGCAAACATGCATGTCATGGGTGTCCCAGAGGAAGAAGAGAAGGGAAAATGGGCAGAAGGAATATTTGAAGAAATAATGGTAGAAAATTCCCCAACCCTATTGAAAGACATAGATATCCATGTCCAAGAAGCACAACATACTCACATCCAAAGAAATCTGAATAGACCAACTTCGAGACACATACTAATCAGAATGTCAAATGCGAAAGACAAAGAGAAAATTCTGAGAGCAGCAATAGAAAAGCAATGCATCACATGTAAGGGATACCCGGTAAGATTAAGTGCCGATTTCTCATCAGAAACCATGGAGGCAAGAAGTGGTATGATATATTTAGGATACTGCAAAACAAAAATTTCCAACCAAGAATCTTGTATCTGGCAAGATTGTCTTTGAAAAAATGAGGGTGAGTTAAGAGTATTCACAGATAAACAGAAACTGAGAGAGTTTGTAACCAAGGGACTGGTTTTGCAGAAAATACTACAGGATGTGTTGCAGCCTGGAAAGAAAAGACAGGTGAGAAGGGCCTGGAAGAGAGTCTAGCAATGAAGATTATATCAGTAAAAGTAACTAAAAGTGTCAAAAGAGTGGTGAAAATAAAATATGACAGATAAAATCCAAATATTCAGGTATAAACTTAACCAATGATGTAAAGCACTTGTATTCAGAAAATTACAACTCATTGTTAAAAGAAATTTAAAAAGACCTAAATAATTGGAAGAACATTCCATGCTCACAGATTGGAAGACTAAATATCATTAAGATGTTAATTCTACTCAAACTGATATATAGATTCAATGCAATCCCAATAAAAATTCTACCAGCATTTTTTAAATAAGTGGAAAACATAATTATCAAATTGATTTGGAAGGGTAAGGGGAACTGAATAGCGAGAAACATCTTAAAAAGGAAAAGCAAAGTTAGAGGACTCTCATTACCTCCATAAATCATATGACCTAGCAACAGTGGTAAAAACAGCATGATACTCACATAAAGACAGACACATATACCAATGGAACTGAATGGATGGTTCAGAAACAGACCCTCACATCTATGGTCAAGTCATTTTTGACTAGCTTGTCAAACCCACCCAGCTCTGGCAGAAAAGTCCATTCAACAAATGATGCTGAGAGAACTGGATATCCATAGCCAAAAGAAGGAAAGAGGACCCCTATCTCACACCTTATAAAAATTTTAACTCAAAATGGATCAAACACCTAAAAATAATAGCAAGAACCATAAAGCTTCTAGAAGAAAGTGTAGGAAAATATCTTCAAGACCTGGTGGTAGGTGGTGGATTCTTGAAGGAGATAAGAGGAGGACTGAGATGGACTACTGATGCCTAATGTATGTAGAAGTTTTAATTAACTTTACTGTAAAGGAGTGGAAATGTACAGAGTTGATGGTAACACATTACAGTAAGTAACAGCTAGTTTATAAATGGGAATGTGGCTGAAAATGGTAGTCTAGGTATGTAAATGCCAATTGACAGAAAGCTAGAGAATAATCTAGGGACTAAATAGCACAGTAAACTCAGAGGTGGATGAGATTTTGGTTGATGGTACAGATGCAGGAGTGTCCTTTGTGAG
Source organism: Chaetophractus vellerosus (assembly GCA_004027955.1). Taxonomy (NCBI): domain Eukaryota; kingdom Metazoa; phylum Chordata; class Mammalia; order Cingulata; family Chlamyphoridae; genus Chaetophractus; species Chaetophractus vellerosus. The sequence continues at coordinate 5,043 of PVKH010007806.1, read as the reverse complement.
CTAGAGCAGATGTACATGAGTATTGCAGCGTGGTAGGAATGTGGAGAAGCAAAGCATGGGAAAAATATAATTGAAGTGACCTATGGACTGTGGTTAACAGTAATAATGTAATATTCATGCATCTATGCCAAAGAGGTACTGTGTTGATTAGGGGGGAGCATGGAAAAAGTGTGCCAAATATACACTATGGACCTGGTAATAATCTGATGACATTATCTCATAATCTGTAACAAATGTTCCACCACAGTGTGATATTGATAGAGGGGTGCTGTATGGGAATTCTGCAAATGTGCATGATTGTTTTGTAGGTTTACAACTTCTGTCATAAAAATATATTTTTTAAATGATAATAGGGTGAGTTGGGGGGAAAATACACCAAATTTAAGATAAGGATTATAGTTAGTAGTAAAATTTTGACAATATTCTTTCATAATTTATAACAAATGTCTCACAACAATGCAAGGTGTTGGTGGTGGGTTGATGTATGGGACCCCTGCATGACGTTATGCATGTTTGCTTTGTAAGTTCACAACTTTTACTATACACTTATTGTTTATGCATGTTCATGTATAAATGATATAAAAATAATAATAATAGGGTTGGTTGGGGGAAAATACTTTGGTTAGTAGTAATATTTTGAGGATGCTCTTTAATCATTCATTAAAAATGTTTCACAACAATGCAAGGTATTGGTGGTAGGTTGAGGTATGAGAGCCCTTTATGATGTTATATCTGTTTGTTTTGTAAGTTCACAACTATTACTATACACTTTTTGTTTATGTATGTTTATGTATGAATGATATAGTTCAAAATTTTTTTTAAAAAGCAAATGCAAAAAGAAATACATTAGAGGAGAACAGATGTACTTCAAGTAGTTCAGTGCCTACTTTCCATGGGTGAGGTCCCGGGTTCGATCCCTGGTGTCTTCTAAGAACCAACCAACACACAGGCAAGGAAACCAACTCTCATTGGAAAGCAGATGTAGTTCAGTGTTTGAGCACCTGCAAAATTCATTAAATGCATATAACAGCAGATTTGAATTGATGGAGGACAGAATTAGTGAATTGGAGGACTGAGCATCTGAACTTGAAAAGGCAAGAAAATAGAAAGCAAAAAGAATGGAAAAAATAGAAAAGGGTCTTTGGGAAATGAATGGCAACATGAAACACACAAACGTAAGCATTATTGGTATCCCAGAAGTAGAAGAGAATGGAAAGGGTCAGAAAGAATATTTGAGGAAATAATGACAACACTCATGACAGACATAGATATCAATGTACAGGACAACACAGCCCAAATATTAGGCTTCAGAAGCCTGTATTTTATATTGTTAGCAGGATCATGGTTATCATTTGCAAATTTTGTGTTTAAGGGAGATTATATAAATTAAAAACCTTTCTTTATAGAGGCAACAATTAAGAACAGATTCTTTTTGAGGAGTTTCTAGAGCATCCTCAAACTAAATCATATATTAAAATTCTAACTCTATTAAATGGAAAAAGCTATCAATAAAAAATATCAATCAATATTTACTGGTCAACTAGAGAGACGTGTAAAATGATATTTTTTTCTAACTCACCTTTAATTTTCCGCTATTAAACTTCAGAATATATTACTATGGAATGCAACATAATTTTAAACAATTAATAGACATTTTATTGAATAAGAACTTAAATATATTATATATAATATGGAAATTGAACTCACATATGTATTGACATAAGAATAATGATATTTATTATTGATAACATGAATTTGTCTCAGGAATAAATAAATAAATAAATAAATAAGTAAGTAAATAAATAAATCTATCTATCTATCTATCTATCTATCTATCTATCTATCTATCTATCTATCTACCTATCTATAGTAAATACCTGGCCTTAGCATAAGGCTCAGTGATTGTATGTAGATAAATACTCTTATGCAAAGGTGGTTGACATTTTTCCCACCTTCCCTTCCTAATTTTGGAACATTTTGTGTAGCGCAGTACATTTTAAAGTTTATATTGGAGTCAATTTGTTACTAATATGGCTATTAAATTGCAGATTCCTAGGTACTTCCATAGAAGATTACTGAATTAGAATTTCAGGGGAATAGACTCTGAGAATCTAAGTTTTTAATAAAGCTCCACAGGTGGTTCTGGTGCTCCCCAATGTTTTAACCTCCACTCCTTCCCTCAGCAGCTTCAGGTACCTTATCTCTTCAGGCTACTAGCACAATAGAGTGAGATACACAGATCACAAAATCTGATTTGTTAAATTGGTCAAACGCAAATTCATATCATGCCTGAGAAGGAAAAAATGTCTAACTTAAAAGAATAAGAAAATTATATAAGAGAATCATCAAATCCCCTTAAAAATTGCAATGAAACAAACACAAAGACAAAAAAATCCCCGAAATTAGGCCTGACTTTCCATCCTTTTGTTACAAAACATATGATTTAACTCCATTTGAGAAAAAAGGCAAAATTGTTAATTTCACTTAGCATTTGTTATGATAATTGTCACCTTGTTCAATTCTTCCTCCAATTAAAATATGGTAGTTTGAAAAGATTTTTATGGACATCTAGGTGTTTTTTTACATGTGGAACAGGGCTGATCATATGTACTAAACAACTTTAAAGGGACATGTGGACAATCTGTTATTTAAGGTTTAAAATCATAACCAAAGGTATGTAAATAGCAGCAAATGGTGCAATTCGTGTGATCCACTTTACCAACCACATAAGGAACTAGCATTTGACAATTTCATGACTGGAGTCATGCTGCAAACACTGTAATTTAAATCATAAATAATTTCTTTGTGTTGTCCTCGTGTGTGTCTGTGTGCTATGCATGACTAACTGCTTGCCATGTCCCAAGGTTAGCTTTCAGTCTTTCATTCGACTTCCCAGTGTCATTGTACATAATTAGTTACCCTTTTATGTCTGAAATATTTTTTATCCAGTCTCTTTGAAACACACTCATATGCTTCTCCCCCTTCTTCATTAGCCATTTTGCTGGATTCTTTTTCTCATTCTGATGTTTAAATGCCCTTTATCTACATATACTTCCTAGGCAAACTCATCCAATCCCAGATCATTTTAATGCCAAAACATCCTTCTGATATACAAACTTCTATTGCTGACTTTTTATCTCTCCTCTGAGCTTCAGACTCATATATCCAATACATTGCTTACCATATCCACTTGGAAGTCTATTCAGGTATCTCAACTTAACGTGTAAAAATATGAATTAAACAAAAAGATCTTTTCCCCAGCTATACCTACTTTCTCCAAATTTTTCCATTTCAACTAGTTGTTCAGGTCTAGCACCTATTTGTTATGCCTGATTCTTCTCTTTCCTCATTCCACTCTCCCCATGATTGCTCAAAGACTACTGCAATAGACTTCTTGTTTATTTCTGTTTTTATTCATGTACCTGCATGGTCCATTCTCCACACAATACCCAGAGTGATGTCCTTTTACAAAAGATAATACCAATCCCACACTTAAAATCTTTCAATGGCTTCTAACTATATTTAGAATAAATCCAAACATTTTGCCATGGCCTTCAAGGCTTTATAAAATTTCACCCTTGACTAATTCTCCAATATCAGTTCCTAAGACTTTGCCTCCCATTGATAATGTTCTAGCCCAAATACATTCCTTTCTATCCTTATAGCGATGAAGCTCATTACCATTTCAGAACCCTTGCATTTTATGGACCCTCTGTCAGGAACTCCCCTTTCTGTATCTCTTTCCATCATCAGGTATTAATACCAAGGACACCCCAACCTATTGTAGGGGCAAACATCCATTCCTATCCAAATCACTTGCTACTCTAGTCCCCTTTATTTGGTTCCTGACATCATTGCTCTCATATTATTTATTATTGATATCCCCCACAAACCCCAACTTGATGTGATCAGAGATATTTCTCTTATTCAACACCAAATCCCCATCCCACTTATTAGTCCCTGGTATGCCATAGATATTAAAAAAATTGTTGAGTGATAAAAAAAAATATATCATTCATTTATTATAGACAAGTTTAATAAACCTTGACTTAATCAAAACTCTGAATTAAGCAAAAATGTAGGATAAAAATCTTTATATTTAAACAATATATGCTTTAGAAAAATGTGATAGATAAAATATAAACCTATGTGGTAATTTAGTAATATATGAGGAAAATAAATTTAATTCCATACCTTTGCTTCTCCCCAAATTAAATTAATTCACCTAAACCTTCTACATCTCCTGGTACGACTATAGAAATTCATTTTCATAGTGATAGTCCTGAGCCATTGTGGATTTCTTAGTGGGGAAGCATTTTGTTGTGGTCCTTTGTCTGGTCTGTCTGAATCAAGAAAAATGTTTGGGAATTTAAAGTAATTTTTGATGGTCATAACTCCGAATTTGAGGCCTTACCAATAATGTTGTTTTAGTTTTACTGTAGAAAGCTTGTAAATTATCAATTGTTTTCCAAATTATCTCAACAGTTGTTTAAGGTCCTAAGTGTATGGCATCAGGAGAGATGCTGTCTCACCAAAGTCAATTACTGGTGATCCTGGCTTCCTGACACATGGCAAAGTAAGATGGCAGCCAATGTCTGCCAAAGTCCCTTCCTTCTCCTCAAGGTTCACTATCTCCTGGAGCTCAGTTGTGGGTGGTCAGGCATAAGGCTTGTCTCTTTCCAGGCCTCCTCTCTCAGCCTCAGCTGCTTTGCTTTCTCCCCAAATTCATATGTGGGTGATCAGGCATATGTCAGGGCTTCTCTCCTCAGCCTTGAGCTGTTCCATGGGCCCAGCTCCTCAGAGGCCTCCTTCTTTGCCTTGGTGATCTGCTGATTCCAGACTCTCTCAGCTTCTTACAGCTTCTCTGTCTTCATGCAATCGTCTCTCTCATATGGCAGGGTCAACATGGAACCTTCCTTTCTCTGTTTCTAGGTGTTCTCAGTTTATATAAGACCAAGCAAAAGGGTGGAGACCCAACCTGAGTCATACCTCACTGGCACAGTCCAATCAAAAGTGATCTAATAAAGAGATCTAATCAAGGTT
>PVKH010007805.1:0-19940 GCA_004027955.1 Chaetophractus vellerosus | reverse complement strand
AGGTACACTGTCCCTAACACTGACTCAGCTACCCACGGTCATTTTGAGAGGCAGATATAATAACTGAGAAATATTAAGGTGCTTTGGGTGCAGATGGTGTCTCCTCTCTCTTGCACACAAATAGTAGATATGAAATAAACAATGATGCCACAATTATTGTAAAGATGAAGTAGAACTTGACCTACTTCTATTCTGCCATCCTGCATCCCTTGGAATTTTTATCTGTGGTTGAATGTTTTCACTGCAGAGACTTTCGAAAGCCAGTAGAATCAATACCGAAGAAACAAAGACGTGAAATTTATTGTAGAATGGGACTTTTTAAGTGAATTTCTCCTGAGCTTATCCTTGGGTTTAAGACTTTTCCTATTTGTGTATATTGCTTCATGTAAAAGGATCATTTCAAATTAAAATTAATTAAAAGTGTTCTTTGATCAACAAAGGGAAAAGATAGATAGACAAATCTGGTTATATATCTATGGAATGTAAATGTGCGAAGATCGATTTTGACCAAATCATTGACAAATTTGCAGAAGTTACAGTTCGAAAACACTGTACTGCTATTATTATTCATTACTACAACAGAGCTATATGTAGGTATAAGTTTTTTGCTTTTTTTTTTTTTTTCAAAAAATACATTAGCATATTTGAACACTATTCATTCGGTTTTTGTTTTTCATTTTGGTACTCATCTTCATTTTATTTATTTATATTTTTATTTTTCTCTTACATGTATAATTATAAACACAAAGTTCAAAGGAAGAAAATACTCAGTGTCTTCATTTCTTTTTGGAACATTATTGTTATTACTTTCATTTCCTGATTTTTATGGAAAGTAATTTTGTTGTACAAGACAAGGCAAGTATTTTTTTTAATGATCCACTCAAGGCATCAAATGCACTAGGCACTGTACTGAAGCAAAGAAAACAATTTATATATTATCTGACAAGATTGGAGGATAGAGCCTTCTGTGTAATCAAATAATCTAGTTAATGGTTTTCTGATAAATATGAGTAATTTCCAATAAAAATGAATGATACCTTGAAAACAAAAATTAAATAAAATTAGATGGTATAAAACTAAATCTTTCTTTGATGAACTAAAAAGTTCTTTCCACCTTTTTCAAAGACTCAAAATCATCACTGTGATAAACTATAACATCAATTTTCATTGTAGTATACATTTGTGGAAGCATTAGGTAATAGAGCATTAAGAAGTTTAAAAAAAATAGCTAATAGTGAATGCTGTTTATTTCATACTTCCATCTCTCAAAGAATACAAAAACCTGTAAAGCTATGTGAAGTTTACTGTGTTCAATCTCAAATGAAATTCTCATTGCCCTGAAATATAACTTTAAAGAGTACTTTTAAACAAAGAGTTGTCATATTTGCCATTGTTCCCACAGAGATTTATATCTTTCAATGAGCTATATAATATTTGAGGTCCTTTGTAATACAAAAGACTTGGGCCCTCCAAATCAGCTGATCAGATTAGTTCTTTGCTACTGGGCTCTTCCTTGACCCAAGCAGATGAAGAGTCCTGAAACACTCATGGTGAGTCTATCATCAAAACAGCTGCAATATGGCATTACACACTATTCAATGAAAAGATACCAGTGCTCTGCCATTCATAGCTCTTTGAATTTACCTCTTAGTTGTTGCTGAAAACCAGTCATTGCTGGTCACTTGTGGATTTTGGACCTTGGTCAGGTTTTCTCTTTTGACTCACTGGCCCATAGGAAGGGCTTCTATTTTCTACTCCAATAGCCTCAGGCATAAATAGTCACCTACAGGCTCATTTGGGCATCAATGGAGTGGCATAAAGCTCAATATTCATGCTGAAGCTCCATTATCTATGCCGATCTGACATCCTGACAACACATCAACTCAAATTTGTATATGCAAAGATTTGCCTTAGCAGCCCTGGCTGCTATCTAAGGGGGATCTCCTCTTAAAGGAAGCCTAGCCCTAGGGGGAGGAGATGCTTCCTCAGAAGTCAGTCTCTATCAAATTCCCCACTCACTCACTGCATTTCATCAAGAAGTAAATAGTAAATGAATTACAACTCGTTGCACCACATGGTTTTCACTGCACCACAGTTTCCACTGCAGTTTTTGCTGACTGCAAAGAAAATAATAGCTTAAACCAAAACGACAATAATTACTCAGGGTCCCAGTTTGCCAGGGCAGCTATGATAAATACCATACACTGGTTGGCTTAATCTGTAGGAATTTACTGACTTGTGGTATTGGAGGCTAGACGTCCATCGTTAAACTTGCTTCTTCCCGGAGTCTGTAGCTTTCTGGCACTCTTCCATCACCTAGCCATCTCTCTCCTGGGCCTGTTCCTCTGGGTTCCCCTGACACCTGGCCTCTACTGGCTTCTGCCTTCTACTTCTGAGTCCAATTTCCTTTGCTTATAAGAAGGTCCTATTTACAAATGGGGTTTCACCCACAGGATCAGGGGTTAGAAGACTTGAACATGTCTTTTGTGGTGATGTGCCTCAATCTCCAACACTCAGTAATTTTTTTTTAAAGATTTATTTTTTTATTTATTATATATTCCCCCCTTCTCTGCTTGTTCTTGCTGTGTTCATTTTTGTGTTATTCTGTGTCTGCTTGTCTCCCCCTGCTGCGGCGACCCCCCGAGTCAGCTCACCGCGTGGCGGCTTGCCCTGCCCGCGGCAGCTTGCCTTCTCAAGGCGGTCTGCCTGCTAGAGGAGGCCCCAGGAACTGAACCCGGGGCCTCCCATGTGGTAAACCGGAGCCCTACCAATTGAGCTACAGCCAGTTCCCACACTCAGCAATTAATAACTGAATAACAACCAAGCATTGTGGCTTTAGGAAAAAGCCCATGGTAGGTACCCATGAAGACAAGTTTCTGCCAATAAACATGTATACCTAGCTGGTGAGCTTGCACATATGTGTGCATGTGCATAAATGAAACCATCATTAAAAGTCTAAGAGTGATAAATACCAAGTGAGTGTTCTAGAAAATAGGTGCTAGCCCAGTCCAGAACAGAGAGAAATCTCTGTACATTGGCAAGCAGGAGAGCAGGTCAGAATTTGAAAGGGTGAGTCTTGGGTTGATCGGAACATCAAATTCACCAGTGCAAGCTTATGAACGGACAAGTAAAAGCTTTTGAGTGGATAATAGCAATATCCCCCTACAATGCCACAGTCGACTTTAAATGATAATACTCCTATGTTAAATCATATTCAGCTCATAGTCACTTAAGATTCCCAAGTTATCTTCAGTTATTCTTTAGGTCTCCTGTTATAGAGCTAATTACCCTCCAATTGCCACCCTAATAATGAACAGTTACTCCACCATCTTTCCTTGACATAAAATGGACATCTTCCTTCCTTATTTGCCTTCCACGAGTGGAGAATACCTCTTCATCCATCACCTTAGGAGAAGGTTGTTGTATTCCTTAATCCACTCCTCACTCAACCCCCACCATTATCCCACACCACCATGCTTCTGAAGTCTGTGCTCTCTTTGGTGCCACCCTTTCCCCACCCCCGTTGTCACTGCCTTTTACCAACCTCCGGCACATTGTTCCGAGTTTCTCTCCACCCCATGCCTTGCCATCCCTGAATGACTCCTGCAGCTTCTTGGTCTCTTTAATCTCTGGGACTTTTATTGCTACCCCCTTCTCTTATTTACATTCACGCATCCTAATTGTTATAGTCATGTTTATGATTTTCATTAACTTGTCAAAAGAAAATACACCTGCTATTATTAAGCATTGGATAGGAAAGTAGGGGATAAGTAAGTGTCACAATCTTAAATATCATCTCTAAGTAAACCTCTTTCTATGTATAAAATAAAAACACACTGTAAATGCTTCTGAACAAATTACTATATAGCCTTTGTGAAAGTTACCAGTGAAAATTTTGATCCCGTCATATCCTTCCAAGGACAATGCTTGGGGACTGTCCTCTAAAATTTAAATCTCAAGTGTAATTCTTTATTAGTAACAACTTAGTTACCACTAAAATAGAATTAGTGAGGACTAACAGAATGCTTTACGGCTACTAAATACAATTGTTTTATTGGTGACCACTAAAACAGAATTTCTTTTCATCTATGTCTAAAACCGTAAACTGAGGTATCTGGCCATATTTAAGCTACGGAATGATGCAAGGCAAGATGGGGTGGTGGAGGGGATAGAGGTTGGTGTCTGAGTTTAATTCCAAGCCTGCCACTTAATGGCTGTGACTTCTGACAAATCACTTCATTTATCAATTCTCTCATCTGTAAAATAGGGATGATGGCAATCCAGGATTGTTGAATAGTGTTACAGGAGGAAATAAATGAGAAACTAGTTCAAACATTTTAGAAGCATTTGGAAAATGCCTGTTATTTCACATTATTTAGCTGATTAAAATAAGCTTAATGGTTATTAACATAATGGTTTTGCTTTGGTCTCTAGAGTCAGGTTGCCTCAATTTAAGTCTCACCTTCCCAAGTCACTAGATATATGACCTTGAAAGTTTTTTAACTTCTCTGAGCCTTGGTTTCTTCTTCAATAAAAAGGGATAGTATCCATTTCATGGGGGTGTTTCTATAGATAAGCTATAGAAAGCACTATATAGCACTGTGCCTGGAACCTTGCAAAATACTAATAAATATTGTTCATTCATTCATTCATTCAACAAATAGTTATTGAGTGCCTATTCTATGCCTGATCTTCCTAGGCACAGGGAATACATATTATCAAGACAGAAAAAGGAGAAACGAGAGGACATCACCAGTGACAGCAGGTGAAGATAAAAGCTAAGGAACCCCAAGGATTGCATGCAGCCAACAACAGAATGCTACATATGTCAGGAAGCAAGCAAGTCTGGCTGATATCTTTTTTCTTCCCCTCTGAGATGGCTTACTCATCTGTTTGCTCATTGTCTATCTGTTTTTTCTTTAGAAGGCACCAAACCTGGGACCTCCCATGTGGGAGGTGGGCACTCAACTGCTTGAGCCACATCCATTCCTTTGCTGATATCTTTTTTTTTTTAAATATCTGTAATGGTTTGGCAGTTTTATGTAATTATGAATTCCAAAAATATAAATTGAATCATGCTTGTAAACTGATCTGTTAATCTGGGCATGATTAGGTTATGATTAGGGCATTGACTGGGCCACTGTCACTAGGGTGTTGAGCCCTGCCCCCAGTGGATGTGGTCTCAAGTATAAAAGGCAAGGCAAAAGATTTGAGCGGCAGTTCTGATGTTGGAGAGGATGTCCCAGGAGAAGACAAGTGAGCCATTCGCCTGATAGTCTACAGCTGCAGTCTTGGGAAGAGAGAAACCCAAAAAGCCTAAACCCTGGCAAACGTCAGCAGCTGTCTTGCTCCAACACGTGGACTTTGGTGAGGGAAGAAACTTATGCTTTGTGGCCTGGTAACTGTAAGCTTCTACCCCAAATAAATACCCTTTATAAAGACCAACCAATTATTGGTATATTTGCAAAGGCCCCCCTTTGGCTGACTAGTACAATATCTTTGTTTTGGACTTCTACTAGCCTCAAAATCATGAGGCAATAAATTCCTCTTGTTTAAAATAAAATAAATAAAATAAAAATAAGACAGATGCCATCCATACTCTCACATATCTTGGTTGGGGGAAGGGGTTGCAAATAATAAAATAAATGAGAAAACATGGCCTGAGGTGATACATGCTCTGATGAAAACAAAACAAGGTGCTATTTTATAGCATTATTCAGGGCCTCTCTTCTTAGTAACCAGAAACTTATTGCTACTGTTACCATTATTACCATAATTTTTCTTTCTAAATGTACATTTTGAGGTGCTATATTTCTCATGCATGTTCTCCACTTTGGTTCAGAGAAATGTAAACATTTTTAAAGCAATTCCCCTCCTAGTAACACTTAAGAACAGCTACACCCCCAAGTAATATTGGAAATCTAAGCATCTTGTAATGAAGTCTCAGCTTGCAGTGATAAAAATGGTGAGCCCAGCTTTAACCACATCTAAACCTATCTAGCAATTCAAAAGTCAACCTTTTACTTTTGGAACTCCAACATTTTTTCAAATCAACATATGATTATTGAGCAATTACTAATGAATATCCCTACAAGAGACATAAAGTGATGTAAGAAAAAAAATTCCCTGTTGTCAAAAAATGAGTAATCTAGTTGGGGGAGAACAGATAATAAGATACATAAAGTTAAATCACCAAAATACTTAAATAATGTTTCAAAATAATAAAAATCATTAATTACCAAATAAATTATTTGAACAGGTAATTTTTAAAGAACATTCAAAAGAGAGAATATCATAACTAACTTGGGTAGCCTGAAAAATTGATGTTTGAAAAACTGAAAAGAAAGTATTACAAGTGGAGAGAATAGTTTAAACCAGGAATTCTTAACCAGATTTCACAGGGCCCATGAGCTTGAACTGAAAAAAAAAATCAACTTATTTTCTTTATTTTCTCTGACCTCTAACTGAAATCCAGCATTTCCTTCACTTATGAATGTATGCAATAAATAAATTAGAGTAGTGTTCATTTCACCTGACTGGCAAAGAGGTCCATGGAACAAAAACGGTTAAGAACCCCTGGTTTAAACAAATGTCTATGAATGTAAATACATTTAAAGCAGAGTGAATAAAACCATTTGCCTATAGAATAATTCAGGGAAATGGAGAGAATTGAGGCTGTAAGAGAGGTGCACCAGAATCTAAAGAAAAAGAACATGAGTGCAGTAAAAATCTGCACCTGAAGAATGTTTATTTTCTCTGTCTATAATGGGAAAGAAAGAAAATATAAAAGAAAAAGAAGGAAAGAGAAGGACAGGAAGGTAAAATATTTTAGGAAATTAATGTACATCACAAGGTAGAATATTGAATTGCCATGAAATGGTCATTGTGTAGGCTTTGTAGAAACCTTAGGAAACGTTTGTGTTATCATGTTAAGTGAACAAATCAGAAACTGCTATGGTTCCCTATCACCAATTAAAATTAGGTCTGTATGCATGTTAATGGAGAAACTATTTACAAAGGCTATTAACAAGGGAAACTAAACTAGCAAACAGTGAAGAACCAAAACCACCCTAGGCCTGAAAGGGCAAGAGGAGGCCGTGGTCATAGGAAGGTAGAGAGAGCTGTAGTGTAGGCTGGTTCACTAGGAACTAGGGCTTTAGGTAGAGTCATGCACACTGCACCAGCAGGGAGGATGCTGGGAGAGTAAATACCCTCTCCTCTGACCCGCTAGTCCACTGCTGCAGGCTCCTGTTGACTGTCCCCAACGAGAAGACAGCTCGCAAGGAAGCCTGGATAATGCAGTCCAAAGAAGTCAACCTCAGCCTCCCAGGCACAGAATAGAGAAAGTGGAGAAAGGTGGAGAGTGAATCTGAAGGGTGTGTGTGTGTAATATTTTGTGGGTGGAAGGAAGGAGTTGGGGGGTAGTTAACATCAAGGCAAGAAAATCAATAAGCAAGAGACTGCAACAGGGCTGCGTAAAGATTTTCATAGGCCCTCGGCACTTTTCCCTTTGTGGGCCCCTTCCTCCATTAACAAATGCTAAAAATTCTATTTTACAACTGCACTTATATAAAGATAAATATAATCCAGGCTGATTTATATGCATTTTTCCTTCTGATTTTCAATGCAATTAAGATCTTTTCAAGGACCCCTAAAAGTATCAGCTCCTGACTGCAGGAGATGTGATATGGTAAAATCTGAGCTGAAAAATGGTATTAAATGGCGTATCCGTTGGGGTTCTGACAAGAAAAAGAAAAGACACTCAAGATAATTCACAGAGAGTTTATTTACAAAGGGACTTTCTGTAATCTGTGGGAGGTGTGTGCAGGTATCACAGCCATGGTGCAGTACCCCAGGACTGGAAACAGCAGAGAGCTGTTAGCATCCCCGGGCCTGAAGAGAGGAAGCGAGGGGCAATTTCCAGACCCAGAAACAGCGTAAGGAGGCAGTGTTAGGAGGCAGAGTGACCTTGTGCTGATGGACACAGTCAGCCTGAGGCAACCCTACAGGGAGGGATCCAGGGGAATAAGTACCCTGACCTCACTCTCCTACTGCCTTCCTCATTGACTGAGGCCAATCAGAAGCCAAAGACATGAGAACACAGGTGGTCTCCCAGGACCGAGAGCTGAGTGGAGCTGGGTCTGGAGGACCATTCAGAAGCTGTCCCACACCCAGGGCAATGGTTCTCAATCAGAATCACCTGGAGGGCTTGTTAAACTAGTTTGCAGGTCCCTGCCTCAGAGTGTCTAATTCAGTAGGTCTGGGGTGGAGCCCAACAAGTCCTGCCTTTCTAGCAAGTGCCCAGGTGATGATGATGATGATGATGATGATGATGGTCTGGGATCTCGCTTTGAGAACTCCTGTCCTAGAGTGTTCTCCACGGACACTTTTCCTCTCGGTGTTGTGAGTTGGTCACTATCTCTGCAGCATCTGAACAGTGCTCAGTGACATTGTGCCGGCTGAGTAAATAGCTATTGAGTTAATAAATGAGCAATTAATCTAAATAAAACCTTAACTAAACAAAGTATCTCTGACTTAACTTAATCTATAAAGCACTTAACCCATGACACACTGAGGTGGTGGCCAAACTGAAACAACAAATCTGAGATTCTGGCAGGTATCTTTGAAATATGTTCTCCGTCCTGGGCCACTTCAAATCTCCTCACACGTCACAGATGCCTATTTGCTGTGTTAACATGATGCTTCAAATGTTTTATTCAGTGTGAAGAGCATAGTGAGTGACTCCATCATCAGTGTTTTCATTGTGTATTCTATGTAATCATTCATCCATCAAATATTAAGTTTCCATTTAAGGACCATTCACAATGCTAGTCCTTGAGCAAACAAAGATGAATGGCTTCTGCCCTAGGAGCTCACTATCTAATGGGGAAAACAGACATGAACACAGAAAAACGTACTGTGGTAAATGCTATCTTATAAGTACAAAGGGTAGCTGGGAGCAGGAAGAAGGGAGGCAGTAACTGCCTAAGAGCTTCAGGGAATTAAAGGAAGAATCAAGGTTTTTCAGATTTGTAAGTGGAAGAAGAGCATCCAGACTGAAAATCTAGTTTATGCAAACATGCAGTGTTCGGAAATTAGCGAGGAACTGAGGGTATATTATTGCATAGGAAATTGAGGCAGGTCAGGTGGAGACTGACAAGGGCTAAGGATAGAGAGGTAGATTACATTTAGAGCCGGGTTAAATATAGTCCTTGTGACAGACTCAGAAGAGCCAGCTCAGGGATCTTCTCCTCCAGGAAGCCTTCCATTACCCTCAAGGTGGGGTTAAATGCCCCTGCCCCATGCTCCCACAGCACGTTGTACATAACTTTATCATAGCATTTACTTCATTTCACAGTGAAATTGTCTGTTTGTTTTCATCTTTCATACTAGACTATAAGCTCTTCAAGGATAGACACCATCTTATGCACCTTTGCAGTAGCACGTGGTCTGGCATGTGATAAGCAATGAATAAACAAATAGTTGCTGCACTGAGGAAGTCTGAGGAGGTCTTTCTATTACAGAAAGAGCAGTGAGTTGATCTCCAGCTGGTCTGTTCAGTTCCACTTAAGTATAGGTCTTGGGCATTCCCTTCTCCCCCTCACCTCCTTCCTACTAGGTATCTGGGGTCCCACCTGCCATCTTGAGAGCTAATGAGTATCCTGAGATTTTGAGAGGGGGGTTGTATGCATCAGATAAATTGAAAAGGAAAGCTGTTCTTCCATGTCTTTCAGATTTTGATGTCTCTAAAATTAAGGAGCAGAAAAAATCTAAGTTCTTCTGTGCATGCGGTAGGGGGTTGAGTGGTAAGAGAGTACTGGAGACCTGAGTAAGGTAGAATATGAACTGGGTTTGAACAATAGGTCAGATTTGAGTAGCTGAAGATGAGGGGAAAAGACATTCCCAGTCCTGGATAAACACAATCATCCTTTTCCTCTGCTCCTCACCCTGGGCTATTGGTTAATGATAAAAACAAATGCATGATTGTACTGATTTCTTATTTTCACTCCATATATCATATGATGCTTGGAACACTTTAAATACCAATTTGAAATGCAAATTTAATTGGATAGTTATAACTCAGCCCAATTCAGCTCTCCTCTATGCACCCGCTAAGGAAAAGACCCTTTTAAGCTCTTTCCTAAGAAAAATAAGCTATCATATGATCAGGGACTGCAAACAAAAAGGGTAAAAAATGTATTTCTATTTAAAACTGGATATAACCACATCAACAGAGCACTATTAAAAGTGCTTTGAAAAACTGAGCTCTCTAAATTAACTCTTTATAAAATGTGTAATACTTCCACTATGTTCAAGACTATATTGATATTTGCATGGGCTGTTCATTGCACAAGGGCATCCGGCTGAGGGGACACACAGGGGCTGAAATCTAGCCCATTTTCTATGCAATAAGCTATGTACCCATGAGCTACACATACCGAGAGAACTCACCTTTTCCTAATTTGCACAATAGTTTATAGGAGTTAGCAGTGGCTCTCACTAAACTCTCCTTTTTTCCTATGACCTATTCCTTTAGAAAGGATGAACTGACATGCCAGTGATCACGCTATCATCACAATCTCCATCACATTGCTGGTACAGTCCTGAGGCAAAGGCTATAAACTAAGGCTTTATTGGGAAATATAATCCCAGGGTATGGAAGAGTGAGGGAAAAGGAGAAGTGGAACAGGGAAGAAAAGTTGATGCAATGTGGTACATTGTGAGTTGACCACAGCTTTATACGAAAACTCAACCAGTCACTTAGTCATGAGGGACATCTTCCAGGCAGGCCATATGGAGCCCTCCGCTATTTCCCATCTCTCATTGGTGGAAGTTGACCCTGAGGGGTCACTACACTCCTGAAATGTGTTACCCAGGCCCTCTGGGTATCTGTTGGAGAAGCCAAATCCCATATCCCTAGATGTGGTCTATCTGGGTCCAAAAGGGATGGAAAGGGGCCGGCTGTATAGCCCAGTTGGTAGGGCACCAGTTTACCACATGGGAGAGCCCAGGTTCGGTCCCCGGGCCTCCTCGAGAAGGCAAGCCAATGCGGGCCGGGCAAAAAGGCAAGCCCCCACGGGCAAAGGCAAGCCCCCGTGAGCAAGGGCAATCCCCCACAAGCAGGCGGACCGCCGCGCCGGTGAGCTGACTCAGCAGGTCGCCCCAGCAGGGGGAGACAAGCAGACACAGAGGAATGCAGAGAAAAATGAACACAGCAAAAACAAGCAAAAAGTGGGGGATGTATAATAAATAAAAATAAAATCTTTTAAAAAAAAAACCAAAACAACAACAACCAAAAAAAAAGGGATGGGAGGATTCAGAGGCCATGTGGGTGCAGGCTTGAGGGAGTTGGGAACTTTTACAATTTTGCCAGGTTTAGAAGATGAGGCAAAGACAGTGACAATGATAGTATCCAGATTCCATATTGAGTAGGTAGAGAAAGGCCCAGGAGGCTCACAAGCCAAGTGAATCTGGTGAGGCCCATAATTTGTGTCTGAAATATCTGATGTCAATAGTTATTGCTACAAAATAAATTAATTAATTAAAATAAAATAAAATAGAATCTTACCCCTCTTCGATGCTTGTTAACATGAAAATATAATAAAAATCATGTTTTTGATGACATTTCTACAAGAAAGATAATTGAGCTAGAATTTTAGAAGGCTTACATGGATAAGTTATCAATGATGATAAGGAAAAAAAGGTACTGATATACCATAGTATGTATGTACACAATAAAAGTGTCTTATTATGGTCATCCATTGGGACATGGAAATAATTTTTGTTTTATAGAATGATAGTCATCACATTGTATTGGGATTTACATGTGGTTGAAATTCACTTGACCACTGAGAACCAGTTTGTGTCAAGAAAATTTGTCACACTATATAAGAACTTGAAAAATATTGGTTCTGTGACTTGACTGTGTTGGTGGTCATGGGAATCTACAGATGTGATTCTGTGGCTCAAGTGATTGAGCACCTCTCTCCCACACAGGAGGTCCCAGGTTCAGTTTCTGGTGCCTCCTAAAGAGAAAACGAGCAGACACAGAGAGCACACAGCGAATGGACACAGAGAGAGCAGAGGCAAGCACAAACAACAAGGTGGGGAGAATAAATAAATAAAATAAATCTTTTTTTAAAAAAAGAGCAATGCTTGCCATTTAAAAAAAAAGAAATCTATATCCAGCAAAACTGTCTTTCAAAAAATGAGGAAGGGATTAAGACATTCCTGCATACGCAAAAGATGAGTTTATCACTGCTAGATTGGCCCTAAAAGAGATGCTAAAGAGAGCTCTGCAGATTGAAAGGAAAAGACAATAGACAATAGATGGAAGCTGCTTGAAGAAATAAAGACCTACAGTAAGGGTAATGACAGGGGTAAATATAAATGTCAGTATTATTATATTTTAGGTTTGTAAATCTACTTTTTAATTCCTACAAGATATAAAATGCAATTCATAAAATGTAATGAGAAAGCAGTGGTTTGGACTCATAATGTATAAACATATAACTTGTGAAAAAACTACATAAAGATGGGGGGACAGAGGATATAAGAACATAGTGGGTATAAATTATTCAGGTTTATATAAAACAGTATCAAAGCTAATGAGATTGTTACAGATTTAGGATAAATTTAAGTCCCATGGTAAATACAAAGAAAATATTGGAGACTATGCAAGTGCATAGATACAGAAATTAGAGTACAGGCTTCCAGGGGTGGGAGGGAAGGGGAATGGGGAGTTAATGCAAAATGGGTGCAGTGTGTCTGTTTGGGGAGACAGAAAAGGTTAGAAATGGAAAGTGGGGAGGGCAGCACAACGCAGTGAATGTGAGTAATCCCACTGAATAGTATGCCTGGGAGTGGTTGAGATGGGAAAGATTATGTTATACATACATTCTCAAAATAGGGAGGGAGGGAGGGAAGGAGGAAGGAAGGACGGGAGGGAGGGAGGAAAAGAAAGGACAACTAAAGAGACAATGGCAATTAAAGGCAATACATGATCCTGGTCAGAATCCAAAGAGGGAGAAGAGAAAGCTCAAAAGGACATTATTGGGATATATGAAAACTTGGAATATAGGCTGTAAGCTTTGTCAATGTTAAATTTCTTGAACTTGATAACTGCACTTAAGGTGGATACATAAATGAATATCCTTGTTCTTAGGAAATGTACATGGCACTATTAAGTGTTCATGAAGCATGATGTATACAACCTACAATCAATTATTCAGAAAATAAGTTGATAAATAGACACACAGACAGATATATGGGTAGGTAGATGGATTGATAGACTGATGGATAGATAGATTGAATGATATGGCAAAGGGTGGCAAAATGTTAAGATTGATGGATATGGGTATCTGGGGGATAGGTATATGCTAAAGTTCTCTGTATGGGGTCTGTATTATTTTTGTAACTGTCTTGTAAGTTTGAAGGTATTTCAAGATAAAGAGTTTAAAATTTAAAAAATAATTGACTGTGGTGGTGGTTGCACACATCTGGGAATATACTAAAAGCCATTGAATTATACACTTTTCATGGGTAAATTGCATGCTATGCCAATTGTATCGCAAGAAAGTCATTTAAAAACATTAAACCTAAAAATGGTTGCTGAATAGACACTGGCTATGTATACGTGAGCATAGTATTAGTTAGGATCATGAGTTGCCTATGTATATAACTATGCCTTCTACAAGATACACGTCAAAGTGCAGGCAGCTCGAGGTTTCCTCAGTCATCTGCAACCTAAGCTGTGCTCAGCTTTCTGCTCTGCCAGTTCTTGAGTGTGACTTTGTCCACCTGGGCCAGCCATCATCACATCCACCTTCTAAGCAACTAAACAGAAGAAGGCGAGTGAAGAGGGAAGGAGAGAAGAGGTGCCTCTGTCCCTTTATTATCACTTCTTAGAAGTTACACACATCATTCCATTCATAAATATCCCATTGTCCAAAACCTAGTCTTATGGCCACATCCAGCTGTAAGGGAGATTTTTTTCATTTTTCCTGGACAGTCTTGCGTCCAGAAAGAAAAATCTGTAGGGCTATTACCACAGAAGGAAAGGATCTTAAGGGTCAACTAGTCTTTGTTTCACAGCATGGGCTTCTTAATTGACGATCACTCAAATAACCCAAGAGTAAACTAACAAAAAAAAGTGTAACTCCCAAATTTGCATCTCATAAAACTCCTTCTGCTCACTGATTAAGAAGGAAACGTTTTAAGTGTCTGCTCTAAAATCAGCATTGCCCTGAAGGGTTATCCAGAAAACAGATACAGTCCTCATCTTCTCACCCTTTAACGCTCTCTCTGCCTTCAGTAAGGACCGTGCCCAGGTGTCCTAATGTAACTGCTTCCCACTCAACAGGCCATTTATTTATTTTCTGCTCTCGTACACTCAGTTTATGCACTGTCCCCCAGCCACTCACAATATCTGCCATCATCCCTTTGTTTCCGAAGGCCCAGCTTCTCTTATTACTGAAGTTTACTACATTACTTCAACATTGCTGACATTCAAAGTAGAGTTGACTTCAATAACTCTAGTCTTACGTGCGCAGACTGATCAAGAATCTTCAGGTATTGCTTAGAACTTATGTTTATATTTTACTGTATTGTATGGGGAAAATTATATGTTTTAGTTACATTTATGAAATGTTGGGATTTATATGTGTTTTGAATTGTACCACTCACTAATAAGTAAACAGTTTTGAACTTTAAATAAAAACAACACAGATAGGATAGTATCCCTGCCCTCAGGGAGTTCTCACACTAATTGGAAAGAAAAGACATGAATAACTGCAGAAAAAGTTAACGTAGCACATATAATTTTGAAAGCTGTTACAATAGTAAGGCCTGGTGAGGTAGGAAACAATTGGCTATATGGACATCTGTTCTTCAATCTCAAGGAACCCTCAATTCCTCTAACTTCCTCTAATTTCTACCAGATCCTTGATGGCTTGGTCCTTCCCATCTTTCAAAAAAGGGCTCAAATGACATCTTCTAAGGTAGGGTCCTTCCCGAGAACTTTCTATTCCTGTAGGCCTAGAGTAGAGCTTGGCACATGGCAAGCATTCATTAATAGTTGTTGAATGATTCAATGAATATATGAACGGAGGCATCTCCCTAGAGAAAAGCCTAACTGCAATGCAGATGAGTGTTACCACACGGATATTGTTTCCAATTTCAGAGAGCCTTTCAACAATAATCCGTTTTATTCATCTTCAGTCAGATCCTTTGGGTCTTCTCAGTAACAATTCCAAACTATCTTTTCTGCTTGAAGACTCCAGGCTTTATCTTCTACTTAAAAATTAAAAAAATTAAAAGTCAGCAGTCGGGAACCTCCTCATTTTCCCAGTCTGGACAAATATAGCCCTATCCTCAGCCATTTCATCTTCCTGCCTCTAATCTTAGAGATGGTCTCAGCCATCCTCCAGAACTTTGCTCTGTCAGGCAAAGCTTCTCTTAAGTGGCTTCCTCAAAATATAAACCTCAAACAAAGATGCAAACAAACAAAATGCTTGCACATCCTGCAGTCCTCAAGCCACAGCACTCTCCCTCACCCTCCCAACTGAGCTTCTCAAAGGAGCCCCATCTCTCCTTCCTCACATCCCATTAACTCCTCACCTGGGAGAACTGTGTTCTGACTTGAAGCTTTTTGGGGGATTGAATCATGTCCCCCACAAAAGGCATGTTCAGGTCCCAACTCTTGGTCCTGTGGGTGTGAACCCATTTGTAAATAGGACCTTTGCAGACATTATTAGTTAAGGTGTGTCCAAACTGAATGAGGGTGAACCTTAGTCAATAGGGCTGAAGTCCTAATAAGCAAAGGAAATTTGGACACGGATAGAAAGAAGCCATGGGGAGCAACCAGAAGCTGGAAGTCAATAGAACCTGGAAAAGAAAGATGTCACCATGTGCATTGCCCTGTGGCAGAAAGACCACGGATCCAAGGAGAGCCAGCAGCCAGCCCCAGAATGCCACAGCCTTCACGGAGAAAGCATCGCCTTGCTAATACCTTAATTTTGGACTCTCATAGCCTCAAAACAGTGAACCAATAAATTCTCATTGTTTAAGCCAACCTATTGTATGATATTTGTTTTAACAGATAGGAAAATAAAATAGCCTTCATCATACCAATCAAAAAACCGTCACTAAGGGCATCAGTATTTCCAAATTGCCAAATTAAAAACTTGGCCCTCATCTTGCTACATGTTTAGGGTATTAGTTATTCTCTCCTCCCTTAGCTTCTGAGACCACTCTTTCCTGAATCCCCTTTTCCTCTCACCTTTACTTTTCAGTCTCCTTTGCTGACTCTTCTCTCTGCCCACCCCATCACTCTGGTGTTACCCAAGGTCTTGTCCTCAGCCAAGAGCTCTTCTCTTCTTATTCTTCATGCTCTCCATAGGAAGCCTCAGCAACTTCCTTGTCTTTAGCAACCACCTGTATTCTGACAACTCTTAAATCTCTCTAGCCCACAAGTTCCAGATTACATATACTTCTGCACCTGCATATCCTATGGCACTTCTAACTCAACATGAGCTGAATTAAATTCATTCTCCATTATTCCTACCCCACTCACAACCTATGTTCCTTCTCTATTTTTTTTTTAGGAGGTACCAGGGATTCAACCCAGGACCACATACATGGGAAGCAGGTGCTCAACCACTGAGCTACATCTGCTCCCCAGTGAGAGTTGGTTTTTTCATTTGTTTGTTTTTAGGAGGTACTGGGCTCGAATCCGAAACCTTGTACATGGAAAGCAGTCACTCAACCACTTAAGCTACATCCACTCCCCTTTCTTCTCTATTTTTTATTTTAATGAATGACCTCACCATCTAACCAGGTCCCCAAACTGGAAAACTTTGTCTTGTTAGTATTCCTCTCCCACACCAGCTGTGTTCAATAGCTCACTGAGTTCTTACTCTCATCCTCTTCAATACCTTTCTTCTCACACTGCTACCTGACCTACAGCCCCTCACACTAGGATTTATTTTATTCATCTTTGTGTATCCAGGAATAGTAAAGCTACCCCAAAAAGGGATGGGGGCGATTATATGATAATTTTGAGGGCTGGATCTTAAAGATATTCATTCATTCAAAAATTACTTATTTACACTTAGTATGTCTTGCAAACATTTATGATTTACCTAAATTATCACCGCTTTCATAAATGAATATTCTTGACTTGCCTGTAGCAGGCATGTGTAAATGCCAGTAAAAATCCGTACTTGGGGCCTTCCAGCTTAAATTTGTTACTATCTAGCACTATTGTTACTACTTTGCAGTGATGTTGAGGACACAGTCAACAACAACCAGAAACCATTTGTGGAAATCTTCAACAAAAATTCTGACTTTAAGATTTGTGCATTGCATTGTTTAATTAGAAAGGAAATCTTGAAATATACCTGATACTGCAAAGTAATTCTGTCCACGAAATGGGCAAAGGGAGAGATTTGCCATTTTGTTCACCAACCTGTAATTTGGTAGGAGGGGTTTCGGCTATTTTAATTAATTATTGCAAATTAAATATTTCAACAACTTGAAGTGAGCCCTTAAAAGAATGAAAAAAATATACATAGCTCCCCTCTGCTAAAACTGCAGTTGATGATAGAATTCCTACTGTCTAATCTATAAAAATAAAACCAGAGTTTTCAGCTAATTCTGTTTTCTCAAACACAAAAAAACAGTGCCACCCCAGTAAGATGCTTTAACATGCATGTTAATTTTCACTCACAGCTGTGGCAATTAGAAAGTGTACTTAATGGAGTGTCATGTTAATTGTTTTCAGAGTTAACCAATTTCTCCATTTAATTGTCAATTGATTAACCTATTGAAATGTTAAGTGACTCAGTTTCCTTCCAGAGTAAACAGCAGCGGCGTATGGGGGCTTCATCAGCTGAAGCGAGCACTCATTCGCTTGGGTTCAATGTGCTGGTATTTTTCTACACCTCCCTGAGCTTTTAATTAGAGGAGGCAATGTTACATGTATATGTCTGCTGGGAAGGTTATCAGTGCCATAGCTGACCTGCAGAGGCAAGGTTGAGCCTAGCAGCTTTAATAGGAATGGTTTTCAGCTAGGACTGTTGTACTTAATTGCATTGTGATGGTAATTAACTAAGGACCGCTTTCCTCAGCCTGTGTAAGTGTGCGGGTGTCTTTCCTGTAGCCCTAACTATGCAATGAGATGCTTCCTGTCATATATATTCACTTATTAAGCACTCATTGGATTCTAATATGCATGCAAATAGTCAAGAGTTTCTTTAGGCTAATACTACACTACCCAGATTGTGGTGCCATTAAATAAATACAAAGATCGTTGCCTGCAGCACATTTCGCAGAGAAAAAACCCAACTCCTTTTGGTGGAATTTTGCTCCTTTATTTTCATGGTGTTTCGTTCCGGGGAATCTTTACAACCATGAAGTAAAAATGATTTTATTTTATTTCTAAATTTAAGATGCGTCTGAGGCCGTATTGGGTTGGGGGAGACAGACAATAAGATAGTGCCTCATTTAGGACTATTGATCAGTACTAAATTAATTAGACTCCAAGGTTTATAGCAGTTGATAAGACAACTTGTTAGTTTAGTCAATGATAGTGTTTTCCCTAAAGCAGCATTTTTCCAATGTTCCCATTAAAGATG
This sequence comes from Chaetophractus vellerosus, assembly GCA_004027955.1. Classification (NCBI taxonomy): domain Eukaryota; kingdom Metazoa; phylum Chordata; class Mammalia; order Cingulata; family Chlamyphoridae; genus Chaetophractus; species Chaetophractus vellerosus. Next base: position 1,305 of record PVKH010007805.1, on the reverse strand, counting down.
ACTACGTTCCAGTGACCAAATTAATATAAAGCCCGGGCGGTGAGTTACTCACTCAGTCTTCTCATCTCTTGTGCACGGTTTTACGACTCCGGCCTGTGTGTTTTTACTGTACCACACTATTGTTTAATTACAAGACAACCCGCCCCAGCTGAGCCAGCATTATCATCCTTGATAATGTTGGTAGCAGGCAACTGAGACAAAATGATTACAAACCTATGTTGTGCTCAATAGTTCTTTAGAGGATTTCTCTCTTAATAGTTCTGGCTCATTCATGTTTGATTCAGCACATTTGTTCTTCAAAAAAGGCATAGCTTAGAAGAGTTTCAGGGTGGGTTAATAACTCAACTGAAAATGGCCGCTCACATTGTCAGAGCTTGTTCCTGCAGTCGCTCGGGTCTTTCTTCAGTTTTGCGGCTCTGCAGCTTCGGCCCAGTTGGTAAACAGCTTAAGTCCAGACATCTTTTCATTCTCTGAGCAGCGGATTGAAATAAAAATGCATATAAGTGGCGACTGACTGGCGCTGGCCTAACAATAGCCTGTGACATTATGCAAGGGTATTTACATAGGAATAAGGCCTTAGGAAAGGAGATGGGGCAATTAATGATGAGGGCCACACATATAAGGAAAGTTTGTCCAGTCCTTTCCTCAATAAGGCTCTTTTGTAAAGTGCTATGGAAACTCATGGAGGCCCCAGAGAGATTAAGGGTGGGACTTTCGTGGCACTTTTTTTTAATGTATTGGAAATTTTCAAAAAGCCAAATTGTATTAAATAAATGCACAGGAAAAAAAAAAATGAAATCTGTGTTTTGTTTGTATCATTTCAGGTAATTTCTTCCACCCCGAAAAAGAAGGCAGTTACACGTGTTTTCAGCCCTCTTCTTCCTTTCATTTTTCCTCAGTAATATCTATTGAGTAGAAAGTCGTTCCAAGGTAGACAGATTCCTTAGTTCTCTTCTTTCCCTGTGTGTTTGAAATTAAAGCATCATCTTTAAAATATGTGAAAAGTTTTGCTACTTCTTATTTCAAATAATGTTAAGCAATGGGAGGAAAAACTGCTCAGTGACCGGACCTAAGAAGAAAGTGTGGAGGCCTCAAGGTTTTCAGGGGTGTCAGGAAGTTAACTGGCACAATGAAAATAGGGAGGGGCCTCAAAGAAAATGCCGGGAGTGTGTCACAAGAGACGTGAAAACATTAACTTAAATCTAGCCCTCTTTTAGGGTACATGTCTCAGGAGGATAAATATCTAGTCAGTTCAGATAAAAAATTAAAAAGCCAAGTGCTTAAATATTTTTATCCCAATGCTGT